>BRZM01000814.1:137828-169151 GCA_033238685.1 Lates japonicus
CTGATCAGGTACAGCTGGTCATATGTCGGACTTCCAGACCTGAAGGGATCCCAACATCAGCTCAGGCGAACACTGACCCGATCGCCCACAAATCCACTGAGTCCATACTGAATTATCTCCACCAGCAGCTGGGGCCCGATACAACAGTCGCCACATAGATCGTGTAGTAGTCACATGGACGGCTGATGGCACAGACACACAACATGAGGGATGTACGAGACAACAGAAAATGTACACAGGTGTGGCCTGAGCAAATATTATTCATCTTGGTCCACTATATTTACCCTTATGCTCCCTCTTTTATATAATGAAGGTTTCTCCCTCATCCACAATGATAAAAAAAAAAACACTGTAAACACTTGTGCATTAGTAAAACAGATACTAAGTCAATAAGGTTTTAAAATTAGGTGGGTGATTCTCCCTTCTTATATTGTCACATTTAAATAATTTTTAAACATTTAAGATGTAAAAATAATCAATTTTTCACAGAATAGCAAAGCTTGGGGAAAGGAAAAAATGTTTAAAAAAGAGGCATGTTTATTCCCTTATTTCCATTCTTTATAATCATCTTACCCAGCCCTCTGATTTATCTGTGACCCTTGGAGGGTCCTGAACCTCAGGCTGAAAACACCATTTACATTATCCAAATATCACAAAATCATATATTACCTCTATTTAAAAAATAATAATAAAAAAAAATATGAATATATCATCTGAGTAACTCGTTGTGTAATCCGGCTGGTTATGCTAAGCTTCCGCACAGACACATCAGAACTTTTCTTTGCAGCCACAACATCTGAAACACACTTATTAAATGATTCAGCCTTCATATACCACTGCTCATAATGTTTATGGACAACTGTGCCAATTAGTGGCGTTGTCAAATTTGTTGATGCAAGTCTTAAAACTTACTGAGAATCTCAGCAAACCCAAAGTCACAGAGTTTGATGACTTGGTGTTTGGTGATGAGAATATCTCTCTCCAGCTCACGCCTCGTGGATGCACTGTGCAGAGACACACAAACAGTCAAATTAAAACAGGCTGGAAGCTCAACAACGTGTTCAGGTTTACAGAATAAAAGAGCATGAGGATGGAAGTGGTTGTGTTCCAGGTGATAAGGCACAACACGGTCAGCCAAGGAAGGAATTTCAGCAAAAAAAAAAAGAGCCATAAAGAAGGCCCGGGAGCTGGAGGAGGAGGAGACCAGAGGAAATTCAAAAACAAGCTTGGATACAGGTTGACAACGTATAATATACTGTGTCCTACACAAAGAGACAGGTCTGGGGAGAACAGAGACGACCACTCACTTTCTGTTCAGGACAGAAGTTAACAGGCTTGCGCCGCCCCTAAGCCGGTGTTTATACTTTCTGGCTACAAGGTGCCTGAAAACACTGGAAGAGAAATCAACATCGCCACGCTTACATTTCAATTTCCTCATTAACAAACCATTCACATAATAAAAGTCAAATTTAGATTCAAACTAGACGGAGTGATTGTTTAATCAATGTCAAACATCTGTTGACTTGCCGACAATTTATTTACTGGTTTTAAATCTCTTTGCAAAGTACAACATCTCTCTCCAAAGTGATTTACGCCCGCTTCCAGTGACAGCTGTGTCAGGTTGTTCGTCCTGGAGGAATCTTCCAAATTTAGACAAACGATCGCTTTCGTCATGATGAATTGGTTGAATTTTGGTGGTCAAAGGTCAAAGGTCAACTGTCTGGCGCCCAAGTAGTAAAGGTGAACATTTGTGCCACTTAACATCTAAAAAATAATGACTTGGTATCTCAAGATAAATGAGAAAGTTTCTTGTTATGACTTACATGACTTTTTTTTCCTATACACTGACAGAGAAGGGCTTCTCATTGATCTCTCTCAAAAATAGATGGCTACCTGATAACAAAGACATTTACGAAGATTTAACCAGAAGATGCTGCAGCACGTATGTGTGAGTGCAGACGCAGAAGTGAAATAATCAAAGTGATGACAACCATCTGATAGTTGAGACATTTTACCAAACCAAAAAATAAACCTCATGACGGTGTTGGGTAGGAAAATTGCGGATCACTAAGGCAAAGTAAATCAGTTAAGACTGATTTCGGCTGAATACGAAGTTGTTGTAACATCGCTCTCCCAAAGCCACATCGCAGGTATGCCAGTACAGACTAATTATTCGCTGTAATCTAAGTTTGTTTGGGTTGCAGGAATCTGGATCAACATGGCTGAACAGGTGAATCTAACAAAAGAAACATGGATGGATAACTTTGTTCTTGGCTTAGCGAAGGTGAAAAACTATCTTTTCCTCTGTGCAGCTCTGTTTTCCAGACATCTCTTCTCCCTCAGACGGCTTCAGACGACAGTGAACAGTCCTGCCGCTCATTGTGGAGCTCCCCGGATGCTCAACACTGAGTTTTGTTGGTTCAGGGACCACTATCATCAGTGTTGCCGTGAAAATGCTGCCAAATCGAAATGGTGACTGGCAACACACCCCCCACCCACTTTGTGTCTTCTCTTTGAACCCTCTGTGTCCGTGGGGGCTACAGGCCAGGACCGGGGGCAGACAGAAACACTCCACCATATAAAAATGTGGCCCGCCCCTAAAGAGTCCCCCTCGACAGCCCCTCGACGGGCAAAGCATTCTGGGAGAGCATCACTGTAAACATTCCCACAGTGAGCAGGGTCAGCCGCCCCTCGAGACGAAAGGCCGCGTGTCACCGGCCGGACAAAGCCCAGTGCACGGTGTGTATATATAATGCATAATAGAGTATTACAGCACTTGTTTAATGAAAAAGCAACCAACCCAGATTTATGCTCCTAGTTTCAGTGTGACAGAGTGAATGTCTGCATAGTGCCAGTACAGCACTGAGCAACAGCTCTCGTTCAATTTATAAACAGATAGGTTTTCTTTTTATCCCATTACTTCTGCAGCTTTCACTGCTGAGGATGGACTTTATACAGTTTGTCGGGTTATTTTTTAGTTTTTTCTTTTATTTTTTAGGTTCAATTTCATGCATCAATATTTTGTTCATTTTGCGCCTTTGTGTTTTGTACTTCCATGTTTCATAATATGTCTCTATTACTTGTTTTTTGCACATATTTGGTGTGTGTAAAAGTTACGACATGTTGCTTACATTTATAACAGAATAAAACCCAAACCGATGTATTTTGAGATTTCTAGTCTGAGAAAGTTTACTTCCTGATTGTTGGAAGCAGCAGCGACAACATTATCTCACCATCAGGTCCATTTAGTGGTTGCTCGGAGCTTGATTGTGTCATATGATCATCAGCCAGCAGGAGTTTTTAAGCAAACTGTTCTTGAAATGCTTGGGAAAAATGGAGGTTTATTGGCCATCGGGTTGATGAAGACCATATAAGGATATGAGAGAAAGCTCCAGAACAGCTGCTAACAACCTTATGGGAGATTGTTCAATGACACTCTCTCTCACAAACTTGATGAATAACTTCATTAAGTTTTTCATTACAGTGGCTTATGATTTCACTGAAAGTCAAAGATAATCCTGAATTATTGCACATCATCTTAGCCTGATCATTCACTCAGCTAAACGGTCAAACTTTTATGAATTGCTGACAGAAACTGGGCAAGATGGAGGCAGTGAGATATCTCGGAATATCCGCCAACTTCAGCTTTATCTTTTAAATCTTCTTCAGTTAACTTCATCTCCCCATCTTCATTTAAATGTTTACACCAGAACTGACTTTAAAAAGGTGAAAGCAACAAGATTTAATGATCATTTTCTAACCTAAAAACAGGAAAAACAGATTTAGTTATTGGAGCTGACAGAATTTAGTCTTAAAGTCTGACTCATGATTAAACGGTCTGAAAGTGTTGTTCAGTGATTTGTAATGGACGCAAGAGCAGACGTATTATTTATAGAATGTTTGGACCTAACGCTTGTTCTGCTACTAGTTGTATTTGCGGGACGCCCCTTTAACTAACTGTAACACAATGAGTAAGGTTTCAGGTGTAAACAGGGTCGGCCCCACCCACCCTCTGGGGTGTCGGGTCCAGTTTCTGAGGACTGTGTGATCACAGTACCGAACACCTGCGGTGAAGCTCCGCTTGCGCCGAAAACCTCGATCAGATTCACCCAGGTTGGCGTGAGCCCAGTTGCTGCACAGACAAAACAAAAAACCAAAACATTACAGGCAGAAAAGACTCTGCACATTATCAGAAACATTCAGAACCAGTTTAGTAAACCAGTGAAGTCTCCTGTTCCTTGTAGAACTGTGTGCACTTGTGGTTTGCTCATCAAACAGACTAAACTGTTAACAGATGGTAATAAACATGCTGTTGCCCTGATGTCCTGCCCCTCATCCTGTCCTATTTATGAGCCCTGGTGTCCAGCAGGCCACCAACACTCCCACCCACCCATGACTAATTAAACCACCAACACCGTACCAGTGCATCTCTGATAATTGTTATGCAACACAAAAGAAACAGATTTGAGCATTTATCTAAGACAAAACTTGGCAGTAAAATCAAAAGAAGAGCTTAACGTTAGTTCTTGGCAACTCAGCAGTAATGTTTTTGTTTTATTTAAAGCTCTGTCAGCCAGAGACACTCAGCACTCAGCACTTTAAGATTAATTAGCCGCCTGTTGATCGGTAGAATATTCGTCCGGCATCCAGAGTCTGAGAAGCCAACAGCTGTAAAATGTCATGAACAATGATGAAGTTTTTTCATGTTAAATGTTGCTAATTGAGATTTCGCATGTTAATGAAGGTACCTGGAGTCACTCCTGACACTGCAGGGTTTTTCCTTCATTTGGATTACAACCCTCCTTTAATGAGAGTTTCTCTCGCAGCGGCTACAAAAAATGCTTCCCAGCAGAATTAATTGCATGGTGAGACCCTCCCACCCTGCTGCTCTGCACAACAGAGTGGAGACTGTATATTTCACACCACTAAAACAGGTGGATTGCACCTTAAGACATTTCAAATAAAACTTCACTGTGTTTTATAATGCCAAAAGTCAGTCTGAAAGTATACTTTTAATCCATATAATGAATAGAAGAGAGAAACTTTACATGTACAATGTTTTAGTCGGTTGCAAGAATTTAAAGTGCCAGAAGAGACTTGTATGGAGGCCAGGAGGAGGAAAAAACATATATATATTAAAAGATAGTCATGATAAAATAAATGCTCTTGGTAAGTCAAAATCAGGACCAGAATTTGACTCATGCTCAAAATTTAAAAGGAGCAGTCAAAATATTGAGTTTTCCCTCACACAATTGTGATTTATTACTTCATATTTTGACTTGATAAGTCCAAATTTTGACTTTATATCTCACAATTTTCTACTTTTCCTCTCAAATGTTGACTTAGTATCTGATCATTTTGATTCTTCTCTCATAGTTTTGACTAAAGAAGCCAGAATTTGACATAAAACCGCACTTTGACTTTTCGCCATGATTGTGACATACAATTAACATTTTGACTCCTTTTCATCATTACTGAAGGTTTATGTCAAAACATATGTGTGAAGTGTGAGTGGCCAAACCGAGGATAACAACTTGATTGGTTGTGTTGTCACCTTGGAGCATCCTGATCTCCCCCCAGTGCACCTTTTGATGATGGGATCATCCTCTGACTCCACAAACTTCTTGATGGACACATCACCTGTCTTGTTCCTGCACTTGAAGACGACGCCGTGAGGGAGCCCCTCTCCACCCTTCCCGATCTTCTCGCATTTCTCCATCCTCAGGGTGGACAGGTCATCCAAAAGGTAAAAACAAAACAAACACTTTTCTCCCAGGAGGAGAGCCTAGGGACTCAGGAGGCAGCAGTGTCTGTGCAGGAGGAGGACATGTGAGAAGGTTTACAGCAGGAAAAAAAAAAGACAAAATGCTTTTTAAATTGATTTTTATGTCTTCATATTATGATATCAGATCTTTTTGACATTTTTTGCACAGAAAAATATCATTCAAAACACATTTAAACTTGGTATGTATCCAAAAACCTGCATCCAAACTCAGATTGGGTTTAATGGGGACCCCATATGTGCAGGTAATCCCCAAACTGCTCTCCAAACGTTAGATTTAATTGTCAGAGGCAACATTACACCTGTCTCCCAACAGTTAGATTGCGTAACGAAAAACATTTGGTAATGCTAAGTATATTAGGTCATTTCGAGGGATATAGTAGAGCGAAACAAATAACACGGAGTGAACAGCCTGGGGAATAAAAATCAAAGGTTGCACTTATAAACAGACCAAAGGAAATTTAAATAAACAGCAAAATAAAGGACTGTTAACAGCTCAGGCTATATGTTTATAACTGACGCTGTAGGTTTAAAATGATGAAATTTTTTACAAAGCTAAAAGTCTGAACAAAGTTGTCCCAGGAAACCAGCTGTTCATTTAGTGGAAACATTTCAAATTTCTAGGAGTTAACATTCCAGTAAAAAACACTTCCTGTTTGTTACTGAAATAAACGGTTAAACTTACTGTCAGTGAAACGTTCACAGGTGTTTCTAGTCAGAAATAACAGGAGCAGAGAGGAGGCGTTTCTTCTTCCAGACACCGGGACCCGAGCGGAGGATCCCAGTCAACTGTCCCTGCAGAGCCAGCAAAGTCCTGCTTGAAGACAGAGTACACAACCGACATCCGGCCGGGCCTTTCAAATAAAAACACAAAGTCAACTCGCATCACTCTCAGCAAAGCAAAGAGTTTTTAACAGTAACCTCATTGTTTTAGTATTTCATAACTAATCAATCAATTTATATAGAAACTCTTAATGCTTGTTGAATTATACTGCGGGCCTACTGATCCTCTAGGGAATTTACTATCAAAATGATCACATTTATAAATCTAAATATATTTAATTAATCAAAGGAGTTAAAAACAAACAAAACAAATATACCAAATCCAATATAATAACCCTAAATAAAGAATAGTATTTATTGTCTTTATTGGATTCACTTTAACCAGTTTGTTAAAGGTTGTTAAAATTGTTCAAACTTCTTGAATTTGTCAAGAGTGAGTTAAGATTTGGCTGGACGTTATCCCAGTTAATGGAAGGTTTGATAAATAGTTCTGGTAAGGTAATTAAGAAGATTATAAAAAAAAAAAAAATTAACATAATAAAACAGGTATTAAAAAGCAAATACTTCAGTAATAAAAAGACTTTTTGATTCGATTTGTGAATCAGATACCTCTAGTTTTATTCTGAAGAAAATTCATCTAATTTCTGGTGCTGTCCACTGAATCGGTTTCTGGACCAACTTGACACATTTCTCCCTCTTCCACCATAGTCCCCATAGAACTACTGACTCCAATTCTCCAGCAAGAAAAGAGAAAAACAGAGTCCTGTGGGGTCTCTGTAGATGTGTAGATGTTCACACCTGACAGTGAGTGTTTGAGAATAAAAGATGCAGGTGAAACACAGTCAGAAACATCAGAGAAAACACCTACACAGGTAAACAGCTCAGTCAATTTCAGAAGAGGGTTCACTCCTGTCCCAAAGACCTGTACTCTCACTCACCTGGTTTGAGTTAGAGGTGAGTTCATTTTAGGATTTCTTTCTTCACATTAAGGATTACAAAGCGGTCACATTAAAGGTCTATTTCATGTTTCTGTGTTTCCAACAACCCGTAATCCCCAACTCATCTGTCTGTCATACGTGACGAGCTAAAGAGGAAAATTTAACCCTGACGTGTTCTCCTGTCGCAGAGAGACCAATTAACACAGGCTGGTGAAGCCAGAGGAATGGCAGACTAAATGGGGGATAATGGAAACCACGCTCACTGCCTCCCCTCGCCTTCCTCCCATCAGAGACTCATCATCAGCGGGAGCAACTCTGCGCCTCATCATCAGAAACACAAACACAAAAATAAACCTGAGTCAGTCTGCAGGTCGCCTTGTTATCCACAGCGTTATTACAAAAATGCATACATTAAACATTTTATGGCGAATGCAAAGATGTTAACAAAAACTTATTGTCCTCATTTTGTCATTTTAATTTTAAATTAAAAAATGTACAAAAGTGCTTACATGGAAAAAATAACGGAGAGGTTAAAAGGTCTATAAAAGAAGAGGGCAAAGAGAAAAAAATGTACATTATATCCAACTTCTAAAATGCAGCAGAGTTATGAGAGATGCTTACTATAGTACACAGCGGTAAAAATAACCAAAGCTGCTCAGAACTGTTCAATAGGTAGTTAATCCTCACACAGCAGTACCGCCCGTCACTGTCTGTAAATCCAACATGCCCTATCACTTAACACATGAGGTTAATAAATATTGCTAAATAACCCACGTGGCTTGTGGGTTTCAAGTTTAAACTGATCTATTAGTTTGTTGTAAAATCCTCCCATTATTTGCTAATACAATCAAATTCTGTGATTTTTTAATGGCACTTTTGTCAATAATACCTCTAGATAACTTGTTTGTAACTCAGTCCACAGTACAGAAAGTGAGAAAAATGCTAAGTAACAATGTTCATTTGAGCTTATGGCTTCCCCGCCGCCAGTGAACGTGGTTGCTGGTGTGTAAGGCTACTCATGCATCCTCGTCTGAAGAGGCTCCCCTTTACTGACCTGTCGATCCCCCTGACTGGCAACAAAAGCCCTAATAACTTGTTTAAATCAGACGCTTTTCTCATGACACAGAACCTTTAAGGTGAAAGTCTGAGGACTTTTCTCTCAAACACTGAGGCATCTTATCCACAATTTTTCTAAGACCTGTCCATAGTCTCTGGCAGAGATCAGTAACTGTTCTCATGACCACAAAATGCAGAGGCGTTTCAGGCCGCGGGTTGTTTGTGGTCGGCTCTCCAAAACCACCAATTCTGTAGAAGAAATACGTAAGAGCAGCGTCAGACGTTAGGACAAATATTAAATGAAGGTGGTCGTGGGAACCGCGAAACATATAAACCAAAGTTGAGCAGACTGGAAGGTACCTGAAGAAAACTTTATGTCAGTGTCACCTGGCAACTACAGAGCTGAACTCAGCCACAAAGGAAGCTGCTAAGAAGATTATTATATAAATACCAAACACTTTTTACAACCTTGGACAGAGAGCCAGGACAGCAGTCTTTATGCTAAGCTGAAGCTAAGCTGCTCTCACTCCATATTTTCCACACAGAAAAGACAGTGGTATCAATCTTCTCTTCTAACTCTAAGGAGGTTTTAATATTAAGGACCTGGGCCCAGATCTGAGTCCTCTTGGCACCATAGTCCAGTTTGTTTGTTAGTGTGAACACTGTCTACCGTAGAAAATAAAACCATAACTTTTGAGACGCATGAATCTTTTTTTCTACCTCCAGGCAGCCGCTGGTTTCAGTTCATGACAGTGTGGTTTGCAAATAAAACTCCAGTGAACACAGTTTTTTTTGTCAAACTGAGTGGAAACCAGCAGATGCCTAGAGGGTAGAAAATCAACCTTAAAACGTTGCAAAACATCGTTAAATAATGTGAGCTCTGCATGTTTTAGAGCTACAAGGCTTTTAAAGATTTGACTGATTGCATAATACAGCAGCACATCTCTCTCTCCAGGACTAACGCTTTAACAAAATGTAAGGATGTAATATGAAGTCAGCAGCCTGTAGAAATGTGTAGCTTATTGTTCGGGTGATTGATAGGGGAACCTGCTAATAATTTACTTGCACTGACAACGACAAGACTAGCATCATGTTAATGGTATCAGTCTACTCAGAGCACGGCGTAGTGACAGAGGCGTGCATGTTAAATGGCACGTTAAGCGACAGCGAGATGACGGCTCGATCGGGGGTGCATCTTCAGATGGCGTTCGTCTCGTGGCGGTGACAGGTGAGCAGGGAAGCTACAGTCCATACTGTCTGTTCCATCAGATGAAATTACAGAGGTGCGGAGAGACACTCAAACCAGGCTGGCAGTGCCCGGGCAGTGGTGAATAAAACATGGAGGGGTTGGGTGGGGGTGGGGGAGTGGGGGTGGATGGGCAGAGAGAGACCTCGCTCTGGTGCCACGGGCAGGGCGGCTTCATCAGGAGTCATCACTGCTGAACTGAGCATACTCTGTGTGTGTGTGTGTGTGTGTGAGCTAAATCTCATCCTGCTGTGTCTGCAGTTGAAACCGGTCATCATGACATCAGTCTGCATGATTAATCGATTAGTCGACCAGCAGAAAATTGTCATATTTTATCAAAGAGGTTTGTGACTGGTAGCTGAAAGCCTTCATGTCCCCACCAAGCATGAAACAGACCGAGCCCGAGAGGGTATTCAAGGACAGTGTCACAGGGTCACAAGGACAGTCGGGGTCAGATCCATCAGAGGGTAAAATGCAGGGCCAGAGACAGATAGAGACAATTAGTTGGAGGTGTGAGATGAAAACAGGAGGGGAAAAACATGGCTGCAGGTCAGGTAGAGTCACCAGCACAGCGAGAGATCTATCAGAGGCAGCAGGAGATGAGAGCTGAACGCAGGAGGTGAGCGGGTTGTTGGTTGGTTTCCAGGTAATAGCTAAACACAAGGGCCTGAGGGAGGGGCAGTCATAATCATGAGTGTGTGGTTTTATGGAAATAATGGGGCTGGTAAATTATACAAACAGTATTGCTGGTGAAAACACAGGTAAACAAAAAAAGTGAGGGGGGGTAAAGAGAGATGTGGTTGTTCATTTCTCCCATGAGGTGAGGTTTTTACGTAAGTCCTTTGAGATTTTTGTGGTACGTGCTCCTCCGCTCATTGCGTTTGTTCACCCATGTGCACTGATGTAGCTGAAGATGGAAAAAATCTCTGTACCAACCTGTCAGATCCGAGGAGACGGAAGACTCTGCTTGGATCAGAAATCTCCTGGGTCACCTATGAATGAAAAAACACAACTGCTTTAAAGTGTTTTTTTTTTTTTTTGTTTACTGAAGGACTGAAGTACATGTGATGCTGAGGGGGCGTTAAAAAGCACAAATGGTGATGTATTATTTTACTCGAGCTTGGTATGACAGTTTCACTTAAGCAAAAACTCAAATGTTAATCCGTCAGCCTGGGTGACACCTGTTTTAAGCTGAGAGGACTATGATTTTATTTATCTTGTATGTTAAGTCACACCTCACAGCCAAAACATAACGATTGGTAAATCAAAAACTAGGTCCAGTATAATGCCTGAATTACTGCTGATGCCTGTCAAACTCACGCTCCATTTTACCCTAGCTCATGAACAAAAATCTTTCACTTAGGGCAACGACTTGCTCCCAATCTAAAGTTAGCAATCTACCATTTTCCAGCAGAAAATCATGGCCTTGGACTTGAAGGCGCTGACTCTATACTAATATAAAAAATCAAAAACAAGACTACAATAAATCAGAAACAAGCTCATTATAGAGTATACCAAAATTACTAACATTTCTGATTGTCCAACTGTCATTTAAGCAACTATTCAGGCGTTGTTCCCCCCTCAACTGAAAGTAAAATGACATCTGATGTTGAAGAAATCTGCCCTGATTCAGTGTCTGCTCTGCTGAAGTGCTACACAATATGCTACCAACTAGTTTATATAAAGGAGTAAAATAAACATTTGCAATTATGATGTAATATGATGAAATAAATTAATCAATAAAAAAAGCTTAACAAAACATTATCTACATAGATTTATCGGTTATTTAGTGTCAGTCTGTTGAACTCAGCAAATTCCTGTCCAGTGTTTTAATTTTGCTGCTGAGACAACTGTTTACATGTGGCTCACGTATTGTTCCTTTAACAACTAAACGTCTACATGTTTTTTAACAGACTGTAGGTAACCGAGTGCCGTCTCTAGGGACTCTATAATCCTGGAGCTTACCTGTTCTAGTCACAAGATGTAGCCTGACACTTTGCAGTGAAAAAGACAAGGGCCCCTTCAAAACACACTCCTATGTGTTGACATGACATGAAAACTTGTCGACAGATGCGAGATAGTCGGCGGGTGACACCTGCTAGGTGTAAGTCCTTGGCCTCGTGAGAGATCTGATTAAGTTTAAGTCTAAACGAGAACAAGGTCTCGGGTGTTCAGAGGAGCACCCACCGAGGCAGGCACGGATCAATAAGCCTGCCCCCCTTGAATGCCTTCGCTTTTGAGAGGAATCATAACGAGACGATGGCTGAATTATTTAGTGCTGCTCCCTGTTGTGTGACGGGTTTCGTTTATGATTGAGCATGAATTTTGCATGGCCGCTGACATTTCAAAAATCCTTGCTATGTGAGAACGGTCAAGCTGGGCTGGGCACAGACTCAGCAAACAGACCTTCTGTTTCATCCGAGTGCTGCGGGACCACGTCTGACACGGCGAGCTTTCAAAAGGGTGGCCCCTGTCGCCATATCACTTTTCATAAAAACAGAATGCTTCACCTCCCTGCGATCTCTTGAACTTTTGTTGTGCCGCTGAACGCGACTCGTGATCGGGTTAGCATGGAATCCCTCTGTGAAAGGTGGACAAATTCATTACCTCGGCCCGATACAAAGACACTTTGTCTGGCTCCACCTGAGGGCTAATCTCCTAGGATCACCTACAGCATGTAGCCATGCATATAAACGGACAGCACTCAGGGTCTTTGTTGACAAGACCCAGAGGTGTTTGTTCGTGTGCAAAACAAAGAAGCTTGTATTCATGGAGGTGAAACAAACTACAGAGTCTGCGGTCTCTGGCAACCAATGAAAACTGATACTTAAACTGTGATGTCAGTATCGTTTTTAACTATGAAAAATCTTCTAAAGGAAGAAAGTTTTATATTAAAGGTGTTATATGTAAGTTTTGCTATTGTTACGTAGCTAATGTTAGCATTAAGAGCTGTTTACTTACCAGCGTGGAAAAAACACTGCAAGTTCAGCATCAAACTTCATTCCTTTACTAGGCAAGAGCTGTCTCCAGCAGTGGAAGCGATGTTAATGCTTGTTTTGCTTCTATTTCTATCACTTTGCTTTGACTGAAATTAGCACGTTAACTAGCTAGCCCCAGCCCATCCTGTCTCGTGACACCACGTTGCTATAATGAGTCACTGCAGCGTCCAGTCTGCCCTCAGTCCAATATGAGAGGATGAAGAAACAGTGTTGCCCAGAGGGTTTATTTTAATCTCTTGTCTTGTCAACACAACGATGGCTGAAGCTGTTGGTAAGTGAACAGCTGTCAATGCTAATGTTGGCTGTGTAATGACAGCGACAACTTACATATAGCACCTTTAAAGGTTAACTACACCCTTAAATTTAGCTTGAAGCCTCTCTCCCAGCACATAGTAATGTGTCAGTAAATGTTCTAGCTTTACACTTAAGATACATAAATGTAGATATAAACTTCTGTGGTGGTTATGGTGTATTTTACCTCATTGGACTTGAAGCTCTTTCCCTGCATGCCGTGTTTCCAGAAGGCCAGGACACTGTCCTGAAGGCACACTGTTATGACAGAGAGGTTAGAGGCCATGTGTTAGTGCACAAGGAAATCAAAAATTACTCAGGGTAGCCAATGCAACATGGTCAGCTTGATTGAAACAAACTAAAAGTGTGAGAACTATGCAGTTCAGTTTGAGTTTTCCTAAATCAAATATGCATCATTGCTGGATATATGACAGCTTTTCTGCAGATCTGACAGTTTTTTATGCTGGGATTTTTATTAAGTAAGCGATTTCAGTTTTTATGCTGACATAAACCATTCTCCACGCTCAAAATTTGATGTACTTCTATTTCTTTACACAGATGCTGAAGTGAGTGAAGACTTGTCGGGAAGCTTACCAACAGATCCGATGCAGAAGTCAAAGCTGAGCTCAGATGCCAGCTTCTTGTTAGACTTCAGCCTGCCCTGGAGATTTACAATCTTCAAATTTTCTGCAGAAGAAAATAATAAAAGGCTGTTGGAATGAACAAACTCAGACACTTAAATCTGGACTCTTCAAAAAGTGTATTAACTGTTAAAAAGAGATTGTACGTACGGTCCAAACAAACCAACACCGTGTCCCTCTCCAGCTGGGTGACATGGATTGCATCCACCTGCTGATTACCTGTGGAAAGGAAACAGTAACAATCCTATAACATCCCCAGTGATGTACCATGTACAATGTGTTTCTTACAAGTAATACAATTTCTTCATTAGTGTATTAGTCATTTTATAATTAAGCCTTGTAGATTAGTTTACATATTTTTTAGTGGCCTGTTTTCACAAGGGGGGTTCTTTGTGTGGTTTATGTGTAGAGGAAGCAATACCACAGAAATCTATGTCATAGTATGTTGTGCCTGCTTGTTTAAACTGCACAAAAGCCACCCAAGAGGATGATGTATTTCACACGGTATCAATGGCAAAACCACAAAGGCGTTGGTCCGTTTCACACTACTGAAATTAGAAGAACTGGTTTCTGCAGAAGTCACCATTTACCCATTTCCTAACACAACAATATGCCCTTGTGTCCATGGCATTCATCTCTACATCAGATACTGTAATTACATGTTTGACTTACTTGTTCCCATCTCTGTGAACCAGGAGGAGCAAGAGTTGAGGTTGATAGTCTCAAAGCGAACCACCTGGCCTGGCTCTGTGCCCTGGCTGATGGCCACACACACCAGAGGATACTCCTGCTCTGGGACCACCAGCATCTCAAACACCTTCAGTGGGCTGGGGAGAGGGAAGTCAAAATGCTGCAGCAGGGAGAGAGAGAGAGAGACGACACAGGAGGTTAGTGTCAGTGTTTTTAATTAATGAGACTTTGAGTGTATTTTGTGTTTGTATTTTGGAAAGCTAGAGATATTTCGCTACAGATGCAAGGAGTTATATCAGTTTAGTAGTGTTATACAAATTCCCTGTAACTTGAGTTTAAGAGCAAAGGAGCAATGGGCATTTTTAGTTAATTCAAGTTGTCCTGATCCTTATTTCCTTGCACTTCCTTGCTAGATTCAAAAATAAAATCACAGACAAGACAGAAAATAGTGAACTGACCTTGATGAGCATGAACCTCTGCATAGGCTCATACCACTGCAACAGGACAATCCCAGACTGCAGCGCTCCACACAGGTACTTGTGGCCTGTGTACGGATTTCTCACTGTGAAACAGACAGAAAAAAAGTGTCAACACATGTAGCTAGACTGAGCTGTGAGTGTCCTCTATTACCCCTTCTCCACCAAGGCAGCCTTCGAGGGCCGGTTTGGAGCCAATCTCGAACCAGTTCTTTGTGTTTCAGCAGCCAAAGAACCGGTTCTGGGCCAGGAAAACTGGCTTTTTAAAAATGTTCAAAATCAACATCAGAATGTTTAAATGCCACTGTAGGCTCACAAAACCAGGAGCAATACTTGTAAAGAGACCATGTAGTCCACCATTGTTGCTGTTGTTGTGCTCTTTAGTTGTGGAAAAGCCAACCAGTTCTTAGAGAGTTTGCAAGTTGAAACAACTCTGAACTGGCACTAGTAGCAGCCCAGAACCAGCACCTAACACCTAGGTTTGTGTTGGTGGAAAGCGGTACTATGACAGTATGTACCAGAAGTATCTGGTTTAAAAGACTGGAGAGACTCAGTAATGATATTCAAAACCTCACACAAATCAATACATAATATCATGGATACCTGATAGTTTACAGAATTGTTGCAGCAATGCACAGGAGGACATGTCTATAAGGAGATGCTTCTTGTGTACTGACATGGTTTAAGAAGGAAGGCTGAGTAAATAAAACTAAGCGGTTGGGAGGGAAAAGGCCACTCACCAATGCAGCACTTGTGACAGCCCTTTGTGTCAGGGATCTTCGTTGTCAAGGCAAACCTCCTGAGGAGAGAGAAAACAGTCAAGTGTCGTGACCACAATCTTAAAAGAGCTGATGACGTCTAGAATCGGGGAAGTTGGCCAGTGGTTCTCCTTTTTCTCTACCAGCCCAGTCATTTGTCATGACAGTGGACAGTGAAGAACAAAAAGACTGCACAGCATGAGTGTGGCAACATGCTTAGAGTTAGAGAAGTGGAGTTGTTACCTCATCACGAAAGTGACAGGAGTGTAGGTTAGAAAAAGTGATATATGAGACATGATTCAGAACAAAAAGGCCTCATTATCTCACCTGGGTAAAATTTTGTCTGGGAAGCGATGAGTCTGGAACTGAGCGGCCAGGCCCGGCTTCTTCAGCTGCTCAAACAGCCCGATGAGATTGTGGGAGTACAACTGGAAGGTTTTCCCTGGAGCAGAATACAGTAGATTCAATCATGAGCTTCACGGGCAAAAAACAGTGAGTAATGTAACAGTAATCAAAGCCAAGAGTTAAAATGTACTCATTTTAAACACAACAGACAAGAAGTGAGTAAACGTTTCTTCACTTTATAAATATTGTAATTTCTAATCCCATGAAGCAGATTTCACATGTAGAAAGGTTAGACGTGAACAGGGGTAAAAAAAAAAGAAGAAGTGTGATGATGATGTGAAGCATGATTACCTTCTGATGAAGCCAGTTAGTAGAATATCAAATCAAGCCAGGCGAGAGGAGGATGGACAGTGTCCAAGGGAAGAGGAGAAGAGAACAGAGGTTTAGTATACCAAGGGGCAAACTGCTGAAGGTAAAACCGAAAGTAGACCTCACACTTTGTAATCCCATCCTCAACTGTTTAACCGAGAAAAGGTTTCGCTTCTTACGACAGCCAACTGAAGACAGTTTGGTTTCAACTGATAGATGATTTGACTTTTCTGACAACAAACAGCATTTCTGTTTTGTTAAATGAATCAAACTGCGTTTGCTTTTGCAGCTGGTATACTGTGCATTTGTAACCTACACAGGTCAATATATGAGTGGTTCTTCAGCGGAGGAACAGGCTGTAAAGTCAAGATGTGTCACTCATGAGTCACTGTGCTAAGAGGACACAGTTCTTACAGAGGCTTTCTGATTGCAAACAAGAGAAACAGCTATTTTAGGGCTGCAGATATGGAGTGACTGTGTTGCCCTCAGGGGCTGTCAGATAACAGGACAAAGAAGCAGCAGGTTATGACAGTGGCCAGTGAAGCAGGAGGCTGGGATAAATCAATCACTTACCAGATAAAGACATCAGGTTGTTGTTGATAACGTACAGCCATGTACACTTCCTCGGGAAGAGCTAAACAGGGAGTTACACAAAGACAGCACAATCAGCATGTAGCTGCACATTAGTTCTCAATGGAAGGAGTAAAACAGGGTGAAAGAACATTAATTTGTCAATTAAATGTTTGCTGAAACCCTCCTCTGAATTGCTCAATAATAGCTTAGCAACCGTAACTAAGCACAGCAGGTCTGTCGAGCTCTGTTGAAGCCGTGTATCTAATAAGAATGATACCCAGCATCCCAAGAGTTTGGAGGGTTGTGTTTTTTTATCAAGCATTTTCAAAACTAAAAAGACGAGAGCAAAAGTGTAAGGACAAAGTCAAACGCTGTGGCCATCGTTAACTGACTGCATTAGTTTGTGTGGGTACAGGTTACATAAAAAACCCTGTGTGTGTAGTATTTTCACACTGTGTAGAATCCAGTCCTGGACATTATCAGAGTTTACGGTAACACTAGCTGCTCTTTACTGCATTTTGGGAAGTTTAAAGTCCAGCAACCCCAGACACATTACCTGAGACTAGGGTATATTTGCTTAACATGTTGGTCAGTCCTCATCCTAAAAGTCTTTCCTCTTGTTAACGTTAAAACTAAAACATAGCGTTTGAAAATATAAACAAGGATGAAGTTAGAACAAAATAACATCTTCTGCTGAACACTCTTTCTACTGGGACTATTAGCTCTACACAGCAACACAAGAACAATGCTGTCTCTGTATTTAGTTACATGTCATTTCCATGGATCATCAACTGGGGATCCTGGTAACTTTTTGTTTGGGACACGGGGCTTTAGTCCCAAATCTTCTGGCTCAATATAACGCACAAAACCAGATTATTGTATTAAAACAACTCAGCTGGAAACATTAAAATCAACTGGAGCCAAAGTTAACTTAATTAGAGGCCTAGTCACGGCAAATTTGACGGTCGTTGACTAGAAGTGAGAAGCCTCGCTTTTGTCGACTTCTGTCTGAAATCAAAGACCCATTATTTCAAAAATAACTAAAAGTTTTGAGTGGTAAATCTACCACTGATAACATCAAGTAGCAGTTACTCTTTTAACAAATACTGGTTATAACGTTTGGTTTTAGCTGGTGTTACCTGCTCCATTGTAGCTTCATGCAGCTCATTAAGATTCAGCGTATAGATGCCATCCTCTGTCCCAAAGATCAGGTACTGATCTAGAAGGAAAAAAAAAAGATGTATTCACTTTAATAAAACATGTTAACTCTGTGTGTTTGTGTAGGTGTTTATTGCATGAAGCTGTACCTTTGGTGTCTGGATGAATCCATGATGTGGCACAGTTGATCTTCAGTGGACAGCCATCAAACACTTTGGAGAAACAGGCTCCCATCTGCAGTGAAAAGCAACACAGCTCAAAACAGGCGGTCTCTGGCTCAGTGAAGCACTAAAATGTCAGCCAGGGTTTAATGAGCTGGAGCTGGAGCAGAGGCAACCACAAAGCAGAAAGCTCTGTGGACCTCAAATATCTACAGAATGTAAGCAGCGTTTCAGACAAGAGTTTAATAACAGTGCCCATGAAACCAGGCCAGCAGGGAAGAAGAGCGGAGACTGTGCGGGACAATGCAGATGATTCACTCACCAGCACTTTAGGGGTGGGAGGCAGGCCGTTGATGGCTGGTTTCTGAGGAGGAGCAGAGGAGACAAAAAAACCCATAAGATATTATAGATGCAGACAAAGAAACAACAATTATTTTAAATTTAGCTGCCTAATTTAGTTTCAGTCTCAACAATGATCCAAACAAACAGTATGAGCTGGTTTATTGTGTGTGTTCTGTCAAAGTCAAATTAAATGTTCAACATGAGTAGATGCCAGATTTCCCTCTTTAACTATTAGTGTTTGGCTCTTACAAAGGAAAAACATCATATTTGAGGTTTCAGTGAAAGATGAGCCAGCTTTTTAGAGACACTCCACGTGCAAAATATAGGTTCTAAGATCATAGATGATTTTTATATCTTAAAACCAAATGGAACTAAAAATGAAAAGTGTGGGGGTTTTGACTGAAATACATAACTGTAAACTCACAGGGAATTCCTTCTTCTCTTTCCGGTGCTGCTGGTTGGGTGGTGGCTTGGGACTGCCTCCATTCACACTGCCATCCGAGTCATTATCTGTCAAGAGAGAGCAGGCAGATGGAAAATTACATTTGCAGCATAACTATTAATCATACTGTCAAACATACAGACTCTACATCCAAACATCAGATACATTTACATCAGGCTCTCTTACCTTTACATTCAGATTTACTGAGAGCTTGTAAAAATAAGATAAGTATTCATTTAGAGACCTACATTATTCAAGAATTCAGACACCAATGAAAGGCATATGAAGAGGTTATTACACAGGTAAATTCAGGCGCTACAAGTTAGAGAAGCAAAGCTGGAACTCACCAGGATCAGAGGCGTGAGACAAAAGGCCGGGGCTGCTGACACTGGCAGAGAGGAAGTCTGGTGACGAGTGCTCCACCTTGTTGCCCTGCTCAGGTGTGCTCTGTCTGCGGGCCACCTGACTCGGCCCGTTCTCGGAGTTAGGAAACCTCCGCACTGTCAGTGACCTCTCCTCGTTGAGGCCGAGCTCCTCTGATGAACTGTTTAATCGTGGCTGAAGATAAGAGTAAAAAGTCTGGTCTTCATTCAAATCACTCTGCAGTTCAAACATATCCAACATTGATACTAATTGTACAAATGCAAAATAAATAAATAAATAACATTTTATAGTTTCAGGTCTCACCTTTGGGGGCAGAGGAGGAGGAGCCCCTGGCTTGAGAGTTGACCTGAAGTGGAGGTTTTTTTAAATTTTTTTTAGAAAGTTAACTACAGCAATGCATATTTGTGTGTTTATGATGAAATTTAAAACTATTAATGTAACTCACAGCTCTACTTCTTCAAAGGCGTCTTCAAGATGGGCGATGTGTCCCCTGCAGGGAGCAAACAAAGCAATCAGTGTGGAAATTATGACCCATCAGAGCTCAGGAGGGGTGTTAATGATGCAAATGTTTATGTAAAATCTCTCTTTAGACATAAAGAGAGCATGACTCAAGGGAGAAGAAGGGGATGGTGTTTGTTTTACTGAACACTGAGTGAACATCATGGGTTGGAAACCACAAAAAATACATTTCTGGAGCTGCAGTAAAGGTATTTTCTATTTTAATATGAGGTTTACTTTGACATGAGCTTGAAAACTGGGACCAGGACTATGGTGTAATAACAACTTTCAGAATATTTAATGTTGTCTCTTTATCAGTAAATCATGAAATTAACTTCAAAGCCAAGTGATGCAACTGAATGGAGCCAAAAGTATTTAGAGACCTACAATAGATTTGATTTGAATTCTGCAGGCTGATAATTAAATATTCTCCTGTCTAATTCCACATCTCAGTGTCCTACCTGCCTTTCTACCTCAGACTCATGTATGCAACTATATGGATCTACAGCTATTACCACACATGGTGAATGGAGGGTTGTCAAAGAGGGTGACTGGTGCACATGGTGGGTGCTAAACTTCACTGCAGAAATGGTGGTGACTGAGCGAGGGTTGTGGGGGTGGGGGTGGATGGTGAACAGCACTACAGCACACACAGCGTTAGTGTTACCGTTGGAACAATTCATCCTCAACGCTTTTGAGAAGGCTCCTTCGAGGGACAAGACAAGAGAGAGGAGAGGCCGACAGTGCAAAAGAGGAAAAGAGAGAAGTGGAAGGAGAAAAAAAAACTGTCAAAGCACATGGACAAGTGAGGAGTTTAACATTTAGAACTGCAGATGGGGGAGAGTGAGTTCATGCACAGACACAGGTTATAGCTCCAGTGAGTGATCAGGTTAATGTGACAGACAGTGAGGAGCATCCACAAGAAAATTTATTTAGGCAGTGCCAACAATGAGAAACATGCCTTTGGGGTCCTTTCTTTTTCTATGGAAGTTCTGTTTTCTAAACTATACTTTGTCACTCTTCATTAATCATATTGTGTTGATCCATGAATTGAATGAAAACAGACACAAAACTTTAACCACACATTGTCTCCGCTCTCTGGATGAATCTCCAGAGATGCATCTATCTAATAAATAAGCCAGGTAAAGAGGGAGAGGGAGCAAGAGCGGGGGGGGGGGGGGGGGAATAGGAGCAGTTCCCATGACAACAGTTTCCATGGATTACCTGGTTGTTATTCCTCCCTCTGCAAAGGGACTCCAGGGTGAGGGGAAGTCATTATCCTTACTCACATCCTGTGGAAAGGCACACATGCACAAAAATAGATTTTTTTTTTGTCTTTTTTGTACATGCACATTAACTTAACTGATCACAAAGAGAATCAGAAAGCAGTGCTTGAGTACAAATATAGATTAAACTGAACATCATTATCACCATTTCAGAATGAGCCTCAGTTTCCTTCCGGAGTGGTGGTTCGAACTGGAGCTTGTCGACTGTGAATGACAAAGAAATGTGTTCAGTCTTTTTCCTTACACACGTCTCTGGCACTAGAGGGCATCGGTATCCAACACTTCAAGACACACAAGCCTTAAGAGTACCAGGGAACCTTGGGAAAAACACTCCGAGTCCATTAACATGGAAACACGTGTGAGAATTAACTAAGCAGATCAACTGCTTCCATTGCAACATACCTGTCAAAACACAGGGCCCTTCATTGATTTGTTGTGCACACTATATGAATGTTTGGTCTGGAATTTGAGACAGTCAGTCCGCAAGACAAACACAGTCTGTGACACTAGCAGATCCTTCACTTTGGAAATGCTGGTTAGAGAAAAAGAATTACAAATAAATCTTGGAGCAGATTCCTGTTCGTTTAGGTTTGAGGTCACATTCTGTCAAACAGTTGATCCATAGAGGAGACTGTTACAGCGTCCGAAATATAAACATGATGTGATCCCTACTGCAATTATGAAGCGAAAATCAACCAACCTGCCAATAAATACTCCCGTAATCAGCTTCTCATTAACAAAGAAACTTTTATATTCAAGAATTCAGACCACAATTTTTTCTCCTGTGTTTTTTCTACATGAGGTATATTGATATAGTGGGGTGCTGCAGTTTTTAAAACACAGATAACAATGGTGGTAGTCACAAACAGGCTTATAGAAACCAATCTTGATGAAAACATTTTAGAAAGTGTGGCTGGGAGTCCAGGTGAGATGTGTGATCAAACTTAACTTCCTTGTTAGGATCTGATTAGTCATCTACAATGTCATTTGTTCCTGAGTCTGACAGGAACTTAGATGTCACAATGACCATATTATTCCAACCTTAGTCGTGCTAAAAGCAACGGTAAGTGTCAACTCATGCACAGGAACTCACCTTATTAATGCTACTTGCATCTCAAATATAATGTTCTATTACCTGCTACGACATTTTCCTACTTCTAAATGAAGTCTTAGGAGTGAGCTCATGAAGTTTAGCAAACACACTGTCTCACTACACTGTCACTAACCTGCATCCCCTGTGTCCCTCAGTGAAGCTGAGACTTGGCCTTAGCCCTCCTTGGTAGGTCCCATTGTTTGCTTCATAATGAGAGGGAAAGTCAGATGTAATTGTGAGAAATATAGATGAAAACCAAACAGGAAGTACATCTGAGTACAAAACCATCACAGCACAAACAAGCACAAAAACAATGAAGCACATTGCAGCAGCGCCACAAGCACGTACAATGAGGACTTATCTCACGCTGGTTACTACATGAACCTAAACATGATATAACTTCTGTACAGTAGCTAAGTGCTTACAAACACAACAACTTCCTGAAGGTTGCAAATGATTACATCTAAATTGAACAACCTATGTAAAGCTGCATCCAAATTCCTTTTAACAACTGTTGACTGAAAACAAATTCCTCAAAACCTCAGTGACCTTCAGACTATTTCATCTTCTTTTAGTAAAATATAGAGAACGAATTTACTTACTACTTAAAAATAACACATGCTACGAAGCATAATGAACTCTACCATCCACTTCTCCATGAATCCCCAGGCTATTTTATACACACTACCACATGCTGTGGCTTCTGGATAAGTGCCAGCCAGTGCTGCAGGATTAGTGGGATGACCTCAACAAGTTGCCGGACCTCTATTGACCTAAAACAGCCAGGTGACTTGACACATCGACCACTGATGGGACGGATTTATGTGAGGGGTAGAGAGGTTGGCCTTAGTGATGGGTTTAGGATTTTTGTTTTGCCACAGTCTATCTCTGGGCGCGTCCTCTCAGCTCTGGCTTGTTTGTTGGTGGAGCCGGATGGTGTCTGACTGCAGAGAGGGGCTGAAACAAAAAGTGAAAGACATTTTAAGACAAGGAAATAGGTTTTAACACAGGGCAACACTTGACGAGACTTGCGTGCGTAGTAGGATAAGTGTTACATCATTAACACCAACATTACCTTTGAGTCATTTGGCACACAGTTATGACATTTATCTTTTGAAATTATCTGTAGAAACTCTGGTGGCATGTCAAGAATAAGCAGATTGGAGAGCTAGTTTCTTGTCTTATGCATCGTCATTATTATACATCCAGAGGCTGTTTGTTGCAACAAGCTTCATTAGCACAGTCAATAACCTTGAAATTGTTTCATTCATCGTGGCCAAGACAGTGCTACTGCTGTCAGGGTGAGAAAAGCACAATGGTCTTTTTAAATAGTACCACCTCTTTAGCCTTACACAGATGTCATGAATCGCTGGGGAATAATAATGTTGACGGAGAGAATCAAGGCAGAAGGGGGGTATTCGAGAAGTGCAAAACACACTTCATTAATTGATCATCTTTCATGTTTTATTCCAATTTGAAAAAACTGCTAATATTTACATTCACTGCTGATAGAAGTCTATAAAGTTTGTTTTACTACATGTTTGACAGCATCAAATCTGACAGGCACTGTTTGTTTGATTATTTTTCTTATTTGATATATTCTTACATCTTTGATTACCACTCTTTTGTTGTAGCTTTCCTCTAAAATTCTCTGATAAACATTCTTCCTTTACAGTGGAGTATATAATGAAGAATCAGACATTACCTCGGGGTCATCGTCCACCTCTTTCTGTAATGCTGGTGGTTATCCAGGTTATTCATCTTATAGGAGATTGCGACAGCTGACCTCTTGTCAAACCCGTCTGAGCCGCGAACACATGCAGAAACAGACAGGATCACCAAGTTGTCATAAACTGCTGCATAACTTGTGCGTAGTTTTATCAACAGTGTCATCCTAATCTGACAAACACACACATCCTAGAAGGGAGATTTAAGTCCAGTTTCACTGTTTAGAGGTAATTCAAACTGTCTGCATTAATCACAGGTGCCAGGACTATTAGGCGGGAGTATCCTCAAGAGGCGTTCACTGTGTTCACGATAATAGAAGAATGTCTTTTCAGAAAAGCAGAACTGTATTTATAGTTTGACTGAGGCCTGAAAATCCAAAGCAATTTCTTGGAACTTTTCCTTCCTCTTAAATAAGCTGGCTTACTTCAGCTACAATCAAAAACTTTAATAAATAAAGTAAGCAATATGTGATGACTGAATTTTTGAGCAACAGTTCAGGGAACAGAGCCTGATTATAAGCCAAACAGCTAGAAATTCAACTGTTACGAAATCTGAACAACTGAATCCTGCAGGATCTGGTGGAATAAGCTTCTTGTTTTGTGAAGCCCTTCAGATTTGCAAATGGCAACAGCTCCTTAAGCACTATATACAAGTTTAACAATAAAGGTAAACTGTAAAAATGACATGAACTTTGCCAACATTTTCTAAAGTTCAGCTCCAAAATGCAGTATTTCTTTAGTTTGAACATTTCAATCTCTCAAAGAAATAGAAAACATCTACCATATATCTAGAGACAATAACAATTTATTACCCGATAGAAGTTTTCTGCAGTGGGCCTCTTCTTTGGATTCTTTGTCAAGGACACTTTGACGAGGTCAAAAGAAAAACCTACTGGCTTTCTCTATCGTGTCATCATTGTTATCTCCGGATATATCGACAGATATTTTCATTCTTGATTGAAATGTTCGAAACTAAAGAAATACTGCGGTTACGGAAATGTTGACGAAAGTCTCGGTCGTGTCGTTTGATTTGCTCTTGGTTGCTGTTAAGAGGTAGCGCATTTCGGCTGTTGCCGACTGCAAATCTGAAAGGGAAGCCGACAAAACAATGATTTCGTTGGGCCTGCGGGATGCGGTTGGCTCAGGGCGCCTCTGTGGTTTGGCTGGTTCTGGCTGTTTGACCTGTCGGGCTCTGGACCTGAACTGTTGCTCAAGTCGATGTCATGTTGTTGCTTGTTGATAAACTTTTGATTATTTCGGAGATAATATTTGTTGAAGGGAAGGAAAAGTTCGATTAGCACCTGTTTTGTTCGAGGCCTCGATCAAACTATAAAATACGTTCTGCTGAATATTTCTGTCGTGAACGTGTTCTTGAACTGCAATAATCACGGCGCTGTTGATTATGCGAACGGACACCGGTACTCTGCTGTTTCGTGAAACGAGACAATCTCTAACCTGCATGTGTTCGACTCGAATTAATGTTTACTCTTCAATCCTGACAATAATGAAGTATGCGGCGGTTAACAGTGATCCTGTGTGTTCGTCGAGGACGACAGGGAGATGTTGGGCCTCCTGAATGGATGAGCGGACAACCGCCGGCGTGCAGTGGTCGGGCGATGAACCTCGGTAGTTCATGCTCGCTGTGAGGAAGAATGACAGCATTGCTGTTGATTTTGGGTGAAACACAGCAAGGGATGATCAGATGCCAGATGTGCCGTCGTGGTAAAAACAAACGGTGCCTGATCAGTTGTTCTTTCTTGACTGTATGATGACTGGGCTCTGTCGGCGGTGGTGCTCAAATGTTGGCGCAGGTTTTCGGGAAACGGGAATCAGGCACGTGAAGACGATCGCTGACAGAAGTGTTTGTGCTGACTCGCTGCACCGTGTGATTCTCTCCGATCGGTGTTGTTCAGCGGTTCGACGTCTGATGATGACGACCAGAAGGTGACGCGGCATACATTGGAACCGTGCTCGCGACGGCGACAGCGCTGATGACGCGATGTTTGACGGTGAGCTACGTTGCAGGCGCGGCCTGAGATGCGTAACTGTGTGGGCGTTGCATGGTACCGGTACTGGCTCATCTGCCGTACCACCACCAGGCTCTGAACCTAATTTCAAGATATAAATGTCATGACTGGTTGAATGAGCTCAGGCGGTGCGTCGTGTTCTGACGCAATCTGCTGCGGTCTCGTCGAGTGTTGGCTCTGGTGTTGAACGGCTTTCGCCCGTCAGCAAATGTTTCGCTCTTTGGTGGCCACTCTGTCGAACCATCAGGCTGGATGAAATCCCAGGCCCGTCGCAGCACCCCTCCATCGGTCGGTCGATCGGTCGCCTGTTGTTTTGGGCTCGTGAAGATCGACGGCTGTCACGGTGTCACTGCGGCTGGCGCCGGAAGCGCGGCATGTTGGTGTGGCCGCGAGATTCGTGGAGAAGGGTGGATTGAGTTCGTTATGTGCCGTGGCGGCATCCTCGTTGACCACAGTGATGGTAACCATTCTCGCTGTTTGCTAAAATGATCGTGATAACTTGTCGTCGCCTGATTGATTTTCGATCATTGTTCTTTGGTGGATGCGCTGTCGTTGTTCAGGTTGAATGTGTCGTTGCGACCGCTTCGAGAAGTGCTGTGTTGTGTTCTTCGACTGTCATTGGAATAATCGTATCGTTTGAGTTCGTATTGACGTGATCCTCGTTGTGCGTGTTTGTTGCGTGCTGGGTGTCGTGCAGTGGCTGAATGGTTTATGCTCGGATGTGCTTTCACTGTTTGGTTTCGTCTGTATTCACGGTGCGTCTGACTTCCTCCACGTGAGGCTGGTGTGGGGACGGGGCACAGTCTAACTGGGATGCGGGTTAATGACAGTGAGGATGCAGTGTTCAGCAAGTCGGGCTCGCTCACAAGGCGTTTGGAAATGGGAAAATGGCGTGTGAGTAATGGGGCGTTGCTGTTCGGTTCTGGTAACGTTGTGGGTGGGGGTTCCTGACAGGGGATTGGATGCTTACTGGGCTGGCTGGCGACTGGGTGAGCGGTCGTGTGATCTTAGTTCCTGTCAGCTCTCGAAATGACGTTGAGCTGATCAATCCTGACAGGAAGTTGGGTGCATCTCGCCTGACTCCTCGGCCACTCACAAAATGTTTTAGCCCGGTGAACTCGTAACCTGTTTGAACTCACCACCTCGTGTATCTGTGTTTTCCTGCAGCGCCACCATCAGCTGCCTCGTGGCTACACAGGCACAGTGGTCTGGTGGCGAATACAAAGTTTCTTTGGTAATGAAGCTTGACGATGTGACCCAACGAGGTTGATTGAACTCTTTGTCCTCGCCGACAGGATCACGTCGCTCTGTTGCTGAACGCTGTAACGTCTCATATGGATCAACTGTTTGAACCTCAAGCTAAACGGGCTGAGAGACTCTGCTCGTGTTCAACTGTGTTCTTTCTCTTAACCAGCATTTCAAAGTATTGAATCAGTTGAGTATCAGTTGTGATCTGGCGTTTGATGTTTGGTGATGTCAAATTCCAGACCTTCATGTGACAATGCGTCGATGAGGCCTGTTTGACGGGCATGTTGATGGGCGGATGCTGGTTGGTGCACGTGATGGACTCGAGTCGGGTTCTGACACTGCTGCCAGGCTTTGTGTGTGGTGGTTGACCAGTGCCAGTAATGGCAGACTGAACACGCTGTCGTGCAGTCGACAAGCTCAGTTAACACCACTCCGGAAAAGCTGAAACTCATTCTGGTGACAGCTGTTCGGTTAATCCTGTTGTGCTCGGCTTTCTTTCTGTTCTCTTTATTGATCGGTGGTGTGTGCGTAACCTGGGCTCGTCTGTTTGTGCGTATTGCTCACGGGATGTGATGGTGTTCACAGGTCCTTTGCGAAGGGGAGGTAACCGAGGCAATCCATGGAAACTTGTGGGGAACTGCTCTGCCCCGGCTCTTGCTCACTCGCCATAACACGCGAGCGTGCATTGAATAGATGCGTCTGGAGACTAAATCCGGTGATTTGTGATTAAATTTTGACGTCTCATTTTCATTCGATTCATCGGATCAACGCAATATGGGTAATGGTGACGAAACAGTTTGGCTGAACTCACATGAAAGAAGGACTGAGCATCATTTCGTGTTGGCACTGCTAAATAGAGCCTGTGTGGATAACTCACAATCTGTCACGTGCTGATCTCACTGGGCAACTGTGTGCTGTGCGTGAACTCGCTCTCCCCATCTGCGGTTCGTGTTGAACTCTCGCGGGTGACTGCTCTTCACTCTCTTTGCGCGTGAGCCTCTTCCTGAAGGGCGCTACTCAGGCGGTTGAGGTGGTGTTCAGCGACGGCCTGGCTGTGTTCTTTCGGTGCTGTTCGCATCCGCCCGGCCTCGCTCGGTCACCACCATTCTGCAGTGGCTAACGCCTGCATGCGGTGCACCCTCAACGACAACCGCCGGCTGTGGTCAGCGGTTGCATGCGTGAGTCTGGTGAAGACGGTGGGGTTGCTGAGGATATTAATTGAACCGGGAGAATCATTGATTGTCGGCCTGCGCGTCAAATCATTGAATCTTTGACTCGTTCGTGCGCTGGCACGGTTGTTCATGGGTTACTGATGAAGGACGGCGTTAAATGTTCACCAGTTGTTGATACGCCATGGTCTGTTCCCGATTTTTCAGCTCGTCAGTAAACCTCGTATTAAATGAAATGCCTTTTGCTGGCTCCGAAAATGTACATTTTTTATTGGTTTCCAACCGTGATGTTCACTCGGTGTTCGATAAAACCATCTTCTCCGGGCATGCTCTTTGTGTCTCTGAGAAGATTTTATAAACGTTGCATCGTGGCACCGCCGCTCGATGGAATGTGAGCCTCACGCGTGCTGTTTGCTCCTGCGAGACACATCGCCCATCTTCGAGCATGCTGGTGAAACGTGATTACGATGTGGACACGGGGCTCATCATGGCTGCAAATGTCTGACAGCGTTAACTTTCTGAATAAGCTCCACTCGATCGACTAAGCCGGGGCTCCTCTCTCTGCCCCAGAGTGAACCTGAGGCTATGAGCTGTTGTTGTTATTTGCGTTTGTGTGGTTGAACTGCAGTGACGAAGACCGGGCTTTGCTGTCTTCGGCCCGCGGTTAAACAGTTCATCCGGAAATGGGCCTCAGCAGTCGCGACGGTGCGGAGGACTCTGGCTCCGAAGGCGGGCGGTGACCGCGGGCGCTACTGTTTGGGCAACGAACGCCGTCACCAGACTCTGCCGGTCGGCGGCCCGGCACCCGTCGCGCTGATCCTGGTGAGTTCAGCTGCTAACTGTGTGGTGCAATAATGTTTACCATGTGCCTGATGATGTGCGAACAGACAATAACGGGTGCTCTGAAATGATGCTTGCTCTTTTTGCAAGCTCTCGATGAGATAGTGAGCTTGTTGTAAGCTGTATCGTGTTCGGTCGGGGGCTCTGCTGTGGCGGTGTGATGTGGTTATGCTGCAAATGGCCTCCCGTCTGCCTATCTGTGACGGTGTTTCGGATGACTTTGGTATGGTGATGGCTTCCGCAACAACACGAAAGAAGGAATTCCTGTGATTTACAGTTAACTGTGTTCGGTCAAAACCATTTTGGTTTGGTGAAATCGTCGCGATCAGCGGAACCTGGCGTGGTGTGAAAACGAGCATCTTTCGCACGAGCCTCAAATATGATGTTTTTCGCTGTGTGAGCGCGGATGAGGGGAATCTGGCGTTGTTGTTCGACGACGGTTTACCGCAATGAACTTCGTCATACTGTTTGTTTGGTCATTGACTGGTAAGTGAGGCATTGGGGCAAAATGATTGTTTCTTTGATAACCGTCTATAATATCTTGTGGGTTTGCTCTCGCCATCCTCGAAACCGGCCGTCGGCGACTGCCTGGGGGCGGTGGTCATCCGTTATCGCCGCGATCGGCAATTCGCCGGGCGCTGATGTGAAGCGTGAATTTGAGATGCAGGCTAACTGTGTTGCCTGCAGCAACTCCATCGTTAAACCTGGCTGACTGATGCTTGCACGGGCGGGGAACCGCCTGTTTGAGCTGTTGCTTTCTTTGCAGTGAGGCGGTGTTTGACCGCGAATCAACTGTGCCATCATGGTCAGACATAGTACGGCTTCGTACGATAAACCTGAAGCTTGCACGGAACCAACGTTTTATTAAGTGGTCATCTTTTTTTTCGCTTCTGAATCATTACGTTTGGGACGAAGGATCTGTCGCTGAATCGTGAACTGCGTGACTGATGAGGCGGGCAAACGGCGTTATGACCAGTGTTTTAGCGCGATGTTGTCGATGGTGCAAAAACACAGTTATTTTGACCGGGTCTTTGTTCGGACGAAGACTCTCGCTTCATGGGCGGGTAACTGACTTCGGTGTTTTGTGTTTCGAGGATGTTCAATGCAATCAATCTGGTTTATCGGATCCTCGTGACCCGGAAAGACGGGACTGAAACCCGTGTCCCCAAACAAAGTACCGGGATCTGATTGATCCGTGAGCGTGTGACAAGCTCTGAGATGAACTGCTGTTGCTGATGAAACTAACAGTCCCGGTGCGTTCGACGGAGATCTAACTAAATCGCTACTGGCGTGTTCGTTTAACGGAAGGAAGAGACTTGCAGGTAATCGTACTGATCTCCCGGAGTGGCCTGTGCCAAGTTGCTGGACTGCTTCAAAATCGATAAAAATGTTAAATGAAACTCTGATGAATTCACGATATTGATACTGCGCACGGGGAGTTTGCTATTTCTTACACAAATAACGATCGATTAACGATAATACCAGCGTTGTTTGTCATACGCACAATATAGTCTTTGGATTTTGAGTAACTTTTGATAAAACGCAGTCCCTCAAACTCTGGTGTCATTCTTGATGAATACGCGGCCTGTTGAGCTCGGCAGACATAACGATAACGGTTGCGGACGCTATTGAACGGTTCGGTAAGGCGTTAGAATGACGGGTGTGTTCTTTCGCCTGTTTCTCCGTGAAACACAATGATGCGACGTGCTTCGAACCCGGCTGCTGATAGCGACTCCTGGGCGCTTTCCGAAGAATACGTGACTGTGCGTTATCGGCGATGTGTTGGTGATGATTTGTCTGACGCCTGCTTCGCGGCCGCTGTCGCAACTTCTTTATCATCTGACGGGCGATCACTCCATGCTGCGGCCTGCGTTTGCAATCGGCCCCTGTGAGGGCTTCCAGTGATATCTTCTTGGTGATAAAGTGACGCTGACTTGCAACCGTTCTCGCTGTTTCACTCGCTGCTGTTCCAGTTATTACAATGCAAACAATATCAACTGA
>BRZM01000815.1:0-156507 GCA_033238685.1 Lates japonicus
GGGTGGGGAATTTACAGACACACAAATGCATTCAACACACATATTCACTGAGTAATGGATGCAAACACACCCACGAAACTTTCGCTAATCCAGATAACGTAATACAAACACGAACACAAAAACCTACAGTAACATCTGAGTGCCTCCGTGATGAGCACATAGTGGACGCTCACAGATGTGGACGCATGACCTGCCTATTTCTCTCCCTCTCTCTTTCTATGGGAAAACAGGTCATTGCTGCAACAGTGTGCAAATAAGTCAATGACGTGCGTGGTCACAAAACACAAGAGCAAGCAGACGCAAGAAGGCACAATGAGGAGCAGACAACAAAAGTAGCACGTCTCACGAAGGCATCATGGGAATTGAGAGTGATGTCTACCTCAAGGTTGACATTCCCTCAAATGTTGTTTACTTCCTGCAAAATAAAAAAATACACATTTTGGGGGAACTCGAAATGCTGTAGTGGTTTTGAACTCCACAGAAAAGCATCTCCAAATCCTCCTTTGGTACATCTTTGCACAAACATCTCGTGATACATTCAGAGTCTTATATCCTGGTTTGATTTTAGCAGACGGACCTCACATCCTGATTCTGATCTTTTCTCACTCAGTGTTGTTGTTCCACTCTTGAGTTTTGGTCACAGCTTTTTTCCAGCACATTACTGTAGCCTCTTTCATCTTTAATGCATCCCCACTGGTGTATAGTGTAAATAAATGAACAAAGCCACAGTGAGTATACACAAAGTTTCACATGACACCAAGTTTCTGTTTTGGTCAAGTTGAAGTACAGCTTCCTGAGAGAGGCTCTCCACCAATTTTACACATGAACATCAGTTTACTCATGAGGAGTATTACTCAGCCAGAGAAAACAGGTGAATAATCTGTTGTGTGGGGGCTTTCCAAGGCTTCTAGCCCTGATGATGTCATTAGGGTTATTTTTGGGGGAGATGAGATTTACAATTTTTTTTACCAGAAAGCCTTAGGGTGGGGGGTTCACCAGAAATGGGCATTTAGGCTGGGGCTATACTAGAAACAAAATAGCTCTTATGACGTGTTGTCTGACCACATTGGAAGACAAATGTGTTTATAGCGGGATTTGAGCTCCACCTTTGAGCGAGAACCCTGCTGTCATCGAGAGCGGCTGAATACGATAATCATTTAAATATGGGGATAACAACAGTCTTCTTCCCTGGAAGCCATTTGTATAAAAAAGTAATTGTGGAAAAAAAGAGAGAAAGAGAAATTCTAGCCTTTCCATTCTTTACTTTCTTGCCTCAACACACCTGACCAGTCACCGTGACTGAAATATCGTGGGCATGAATGTCAAGTTCTCGATTTCAGAAAGAAATACAGAAATTGTTGGGACGCATTCCACCTGCCCATTTCTGACATGAAAAAGGTGTGGGATGAAGGGATTTCAGATGCTGTTCAAAAATTTGACAATCACGTTGGTTGCTGGAGCGCCTACCACTGAAGCAGTGATAATGTTTCAGCATTTTATTCACTGCATTAATCTAGTGATGACCTACTGTTAACCCTGCTTTGTGAAACAGGCCCCTGGTCTTGGTTCAGTATTCAAGTGTTTATAAATGATGTCATTCTGGATATCATTAATATTGTAGTAAGATTTGTTGCCTCTAATCTTTATTTGTTGTCTGATAATAATGTTTGTCAGATTATGATTAGTTTTAGCAGTATTAAAACATAATAGCAGGACTGAACTAATGACCAGGTTGTTACAAAAGTCAATTCCTCCACTACGCAATTCTATTAATTGCTGTTTTGTGTTCTGTCTTTTCACACACACACACACACACAAACACAGACACACAGTTTTTATGTATTACAAAGACACTTCTCCCCTAAACCATATAATATAATATATATATATATAAGAAGAATATACATACATATATATATGTGTGTGTGTGTGTGTGTGTGTATATGTGTGTGTGTGTGTGTGTGTATGTGCCAGCAAAAAAAAAATCACTTCAAAGTTTGAATACACAACTCAAGATCCTGGCCCAACATGGGACACACTACCTGGTGGTGCATGAACACAGACTTTAGTACTAAGACTGCAAGTGTGGGCACTGGGACAGACCCTGTATGAGAGACCCTATAACTGCTTGGAACTTCTAAGGATATGGGTTAGATACTTACGAGGCTCAGTGAATTCTGAAGTTCATCCCCAAAGTAAAGAGTGAGAAGTGCTCAGACAGAAGTTCTTAGTGCGGTTGTAATTGTAGTTGCTGTAAAGATGCTGTATTCCTGTTTTGTTTTTGTTTTTTACAAAATGTTGTTGCTGTTGGCGAGATAGGAATGTATGTATATGTGTATGTGTGTGTGTCGGCTTTGAGGGACTGTTATTGCTGTGCACACACACACACACACACACACACACACATACACATAGAGAAAAAGGGGTACACCAAAGCCATGACCCTGGTGGTCCAGTCTGCTATACATCATCGTCTACAACACTTCTCGAACTCCTCTCTGTGCTTTGAACTGAACACGGTTCACTGAACAAGCTGCTGCCTCCCTATAGGGATACATAGAGAAACCCAGAAAATCACCACAAAACTCTGAGGTGAAACTTTATGGGGCTCTCAAAGGAAAGCCCAACAGATGTTCAAAGAAGCTTTTTTTTTTTCCTAACGCCATTGTCCAGGCTGTACTCCACTTTCATTGGTATATATCTCAGTGAACTGCTTTACAGTCAAATATTATATTACGAAAACAGCCTTGGCTTTGGCTTTTGAAAAATTACTGTGGTCGTGATTGGCATTCATTAAATAAGAACAGATAAGATTCTGGTTTAGCCTCATGAAGTGGTAAATCTCATTTTGTGGCTGTGTCCTCTCCAAGTCTCTCAATGACTAATTAAGTGCCTTGGTAATTACATCATGGCCATGAGAGAAAGGGGAGTGGAGGCGGGGTGGAAGGTCTGAAAGTAATATTGCTGTTTACACAATTAGAGTGATACGTCTTGGTTATGTGTGTACGCTGTGGTGTGTGTGTGTGTGTGGTCGGCGAACATTTGTTTCCTCCCTACCCTGCATGTAAATACAGTGTAAGTGAATGTTCTGACAATCAAGCACCTGAGCCAACATTACTCCCTTCTCTCCTCCTGCACTGACTGGACAGGATGAGATATTGAGACAAAGACAGAAGGAGAGAGAGAAAGAGAGAGAGAGAGAGAGAAACTGAAAAAAGAAAGTGAGAAGTGAAGCAGAGAAACAGAAGAGGACCTAATAATGGTCACACATGTATTGAGATCTTCATCAGCAGATGGAGTTTCCACAGTTGTCATGGAAAAGTAGAAGGTCAAATTATAAGGACTTCCTGCCCAAGGTGGCTTAAAATTTTTGATTTAGAGTTGATTCTTGACAAAACAATCTTACCACAAGGTCCATTTGTTGCTGTTCTGGGGCTTTCAATTGTAACATTATGGGAGAGCATCAGTACATAGCTGTAGCCTGCTGTTTATCGAGGTTAATGTTGCTGTTCATTAGCCCTAAATGTTCAAAACAGATCTAGGAGTCTTGTCTGTTTTGTCACATTAAGAGGAGGAACCAGAGGATTCGTTTGCACAGAACTTTCAAATCCAAACAGATGTATATTTGAGCATAAATAAAGTTTTCATACAATATGACTTATGTTGGAAAAATTGCCTGTATCAGCATCATATGCTAACAAAACTCGGGTGTAGTTCCTCTTTGAAATGTTGCTGAGGTAACTGAACCCTGAGGCAAAAGAAGCAAAGAAGGGATCCCACATAAAACTTGTATCATGTAAAACTTTCACTGATGAATATTTGTGAATAAATGTAATTCCCGGCCTCCCCTCAGGATGCCAATGTCCTGTCTACAATCTGACCTACATACAAAATGTATTTATTTACAAAGAGTAGGTAGCCAACTATTTCACAGCCACATTCTTAACCATGATGTCAATCTGTCTACAGGGACATCGATAATAAACATGTACCACCAGGACACTGCATACTCCCTTGACAGCTGCTCTCGCTTGTTTATGTGCGGCCTGTACATAAATGCTAACATGGGGGTCTCTGAGTTTCCAGTCCCATATCAGAGCCTGACCCTAAATCTGAACCCCTCAACCCCTTCCCATACCGCCGCACTAGGCTCGGCCCCTGCGGGACAAGCGCTGGCCCTTGGGGCCACCCCCTGGCCCGAGATATACCACCCCTCCTCCTCCTCCTCCTCCTCCGTGGGCCCTGCGTTGCCTTTGCGGCCCTCGGGGAGCCATGTTAAGCAGCCCTCCCCCACGCCCCTCCACCCAGGGGTCTGTGGCTCTCTCTCACCACCAGGAAACAGGGGCCTTCTCCTGGACTTCTCGGCTGCAACGTTTGACAGCTAATATTTTTCTGCCGAATCCGCGTCTGTAATCCGCACTTCCATGTAGGGATCCCGTTACGACCTGTCTTGAGTAGGCCAGCTGTTCAAACAGGGTGATTAATTAAAGGAATTCTGTTTGTAAAACAATCCCCGACGTTACTCTCTCTTCCTCCATCCTGCGCTCTCCCTCTCTCTCTCCCCTCATCATCACTCATTCACACTCTCTCTTTCTCTCTCTGCTTCTCTCCCCTCAGATTCCCCGATCCAGCTCTGGCCAAGCTCGGCAAGTGGTGAGTCCTTATTAAGACCACAGAGCGCAGAGTTTGCGGTCTCCTTGCATTAAGTCTGATTCTCCCTGAGGTGCTGCACATTAGCAAGACAAACATCTCAAATAAAGCGGGTTGAGCTAGCATGTGTGTGCAAGTGTGTGCTTGCGTGTGTCTGATAGTGGTAGTTTGAAGGGAGTGGGTGGGTGGAAGGGGGGAGGTTGGAGCTCTCAGGGAGGCAGGAAGGGAGGTTTGCAGGGAGGCAGTTTTTTTTTTTTTTTTTTTTTTTATTGCTCCGTGCCTCGTAGCAGGTGAGGTCTCCTGTTGCCAATTTCAGAGCTGGACACTCATTCTCTTTCCTCCCCTCCTCTCCATCTCTCAATCTCGTTGCTTTCCGTGAGCAGCGCAGGTGCTCGCTATTCATCACGGGCCGAGACAGATGCCTCAACTCCCATCAGGCCGCAGCGTATGGTGACCTCGCTCGTTCACACCGTCCTGCGGCGTCGGGGGGCAAAGGGTAACGTGGGCTACGAGCAGCACGGAGGCGGCCTGCTCGTACGCTCACACTTTTTATTTTTTATTTTTTGGAAATGTACACACACACGCACACACACACTCTTTTGTACAGCTGTCTCATCACAGGGTCCCTGGAGCACATAAACCCCTGACTAAAGTGCTTAGAGAAACTGGAGAGGTTGGAGTGCTCACAGGACATGTACCACTCTGGTGAAAGCACAGGCTGCGTCCAAGATGTAAACAGCTTGGGCCGCACCTAGTACACATGAGACATGTATGCACCCGGTGCTCTCAACTGTAGTCTGTCCACAAATGTGCACAGATGTTTCATCACAAGACACAAAAGAGGCCATAAAACCGATTGGACCAAAACCCATAGCACACACGACCTCACACATGCCTCACAATCGGTTCTCTCCCTAAAAAGCCAACGGGGAGTTTTTGAAAGTATTTCTATTAGGAGTCTGGGTTTTGTCCGTCTAACAACATCTGCTGCAAAAAAGGACTTGGTGAAAGAATTAAGGCAAGGCCTCGGATAAGGGGCCTCGCTACCAGGGTTACTGAACGATCCCGCGTACGAGCGGCGACCGCGCCACCTGGTCAGCTCAGGTCTTCACACGCATCAAACACATCCTGTCACCAGGGCCAAGGGCTGAGATCCTGCACCTGACCTCCTTCACACCGTGTCCCAGACTCAGGAGCGGAGGCTGTGCCCAAGCACCTGCTTTAAATTCTTGTAAAGCGGCCTGGAGTTTACGGAAAGAATGCTCAAACTTGTGACAAATGAGGATCAATCATGGGAAAAAGTATGAATTAGAATGAGAAGTGGGGAAGTCATATGCTTGGGGATTGTGCTGATTTGTAAGACTGGATAACTCACTTGATCTTTCTATTCTTGACAGTGAAATCCACTGTTATTTCCTTCATCTGAGCTAAGCCGGCAGACAGAGGGATATGGAGCCTGATGCTAAGCCGACGGAGTTTAATACGGAGAGGTGAAACTTAAGAGTAGAATTACATCGCTGCTGTGTGGCTTATGGCAGCCCGAGCTCTTCCACAACTCTGGATTCCAAACCTCTGAGATTCCAGGGAGGTATTAGGTGACTCTAACCGGAAATCCCCTCTCTGTGACCGCTGGCGTTTGTTTTCCTTAGCTGAGCTCCGAGATGGGTGGCATTGTGGGCCTCACTCATTCTCTCTCTCCCACTTCCAGATGCCCAGGAGGGAATCGTTAGAGCTGCCTTCATGCCCGGCTGGCATTGTGTGGATCGGGTCCAGCTTCTAACATGCTGGGCTGCCTGGTTACAGTTTACACTCCTCCCCTCCCTTCCTCCATCCACAACCCCCTCCTCACCCTCCCACCCCCTCACCCCTCCCTTTTCCATTTGGCCCCGCAGCCAAGGCTGTACCACCAGAAAGGAGGCTCATCATTCTCTGTGGCCCAAGAAGCTGAGAGACCTTCCTGCGTAATTACAAACAGACACATATTCACAATTTTGGCAAATTGGTGATCTCACACCTTTGCGTTGCTGGCTGCCTGACTGTTCCTCAGGAGTGAGCCAAAGGGCAGGCACCGTCATGAGGCGTATGTGAGTGAGAGTTTGGGCTGGGTTCCTGGCTGGATGGGTTAGTTGGAGGGGACAGAATCCTGTTTTAATCAAGGCAAAAGGACAAACCCTGTGTGGTGGTAATAGTGACTTGTTTTTCCCTCATAAAGAAAAAAGAAAAAGAAAAAAAGAAGGGCCTGCTTTGACAGAGAACAAGATACAGAAGGAAATGGATCACTATGGAGGAAACATAAGTGAAAAGTGAGCAACAAATAGACGTATAACAAGGAATTAGAGGATATGGGAAGAAAAACAAGAAAGGAGAGGCAAGGAGCTGGTTGAGGAAAAAAGAAAAGAGAGGGGAAAAACATCTTGAGCTGGAAGCTTTCCTTTATCCTGGCCAATCTCGACTGCACCTGTGATGACAACCCCTTGTGTGTAGTGCAGTGATTGTGTAACCTGGAATGAAAGGAAGGGGGGGTCGGGGGCTGTGGATGGGGCTACAGAGGGGGAGAAAATGACATAAAGTGTTCCCCCAACTTGTAAATCTATGACAAGACCCAGACAGTCACCCTCAAACCCCCATCCAGTGTCCCCCTGCAGGGCATAGATGGGAGAAAAGAGGGGAGGGTGCTGGGGCACAAATCCAACGCGCTCCCTCCCTACTCCTGTTACCCACACCCCCACCCACCCACCCCCCCTTCCAGCCCCTCTGTTACCCTCCAACACACACACACACACACATTCTGTGGGGCAGTGCGTTTCTTCCATTCTGCACAAGCTGTTGTTTTAAATCATAATAGTAACCAGACTGTAATCACATTATTGCACACATGGTGATTTTGACAAGTGGTGGGAGTCATGTGCTGAGGCTTTGGCAGGGTTAGCACACCATTCTCCCAGTGACCTCAGCCCCAGCCCACCCCCCTACACACACACACACACACACACACACTCACTCCATCACTCTCTACCCCCTCCCAGACAATATGTTGCTCCGCTCCGTTCCACTGTAACCTGCATGCATTAGCGCAGCCTAATCTAAATCAGATTTCTGTAAATTGTAGTTACACATGTGCCTTGAGACTGTCCTCCCCAGAAAAAAAACGACAAGCATTTTGTTGTTTTGTTCAAACACTGACCTATGCTTACGTTTTTTTTTTCTAAGAGGCGTCCTCTGATGTGGTCATATGAGCAGAGTGTTCTCTCTCAGATGCAAAAACAGGAACATGAAAACTTCTTAAAAGATGGTTTATGTTTATTGTTTTTGATTTCGGAACTAGGACCATTGGTTATATTATTATATATATGTAACCATAAAATCACAGTCACTAAAGTAATTGCCAAAATTTGAGGTGCTCCTGTGGCAAAGGTGTTAAGATGCCAACCATTACAATAAAAGACGTGACTGGTTAGAACGCAAGCTGTAAAAACTCAACTATCTCGACTTAAAAAATACTACAGATTTCATGTACAATGAAAAACTATTAGACACTGCGAGAGCACTCACTGTGTTTTACCTCTGAAAAAAAATTGTAACTAACATGGCTAAACTATCAGCTCTTTTACAACCTGTATGATCATCTAGAGTTTGTTAGCCTGTTTGTTTCAAAGTCCAAGCAATTACTCTGGGAGTCCATGTTATTACCCAACAGAACTGATAGCCAGAATTTCGTATGAAAATACAAGCCACGCTAATAGCCATCGCCCATTATGTTACAGGTATGCAATGATGTTTTGTATGGATAGAACATAATTGCACTGTATGGAAGTGGAAACGGTGGTTGTTCCCAGTAGAGACACTGACCTGCCACACAGACGTAGAGGTAGCTTGCACGGGTAGCTGGGATTTATGAATCTGAGAGCCAGTCTGATGGAGTTGTTTCCTTCTGGAGCATTGAGGCATGTTGGACACTGTGAAATTAGGACGGCGCCTCTGCTGACACTCGGAGATGCCACAACTGTGTGGCTCTGCTACAGCAAGTACAGTGTTTGAGATGCATCACACGAAACAGCACGCATTTTGTTTACGACACAAAGTGTTGACTTTGACACACTGAAGACCGCGTTCACATCCCATTTCATACCAGCAAACAACGATGGTTTCTTTTAATCATGTCTGCAATTTTCTGCACTTCAACTAAGTAGTTTCAGTTGCTCAAACCTAATCAAACCATAATCGTAGAGGATGCAGAATGAAAAGGATTAGTAAAGGAATAGTTTCAGAACCAGTCATATAAATTGTTTTACAAACAGTGTCGTTCTGCTGATGAAACCAGATCAGAAAACGCAGTTGTTTTGGAAAGTGATGACAAACAACATATTTAATCACTTATGATAAGGTCTGGTTCCGGGCCGTTTATGAATGGCCTTTTAGTAAACATGTATACATAAGTCTCGTCTCACAAGGCGCTGGCTGTTATAATGTGGATGATTAAGATATCATTTAATTAGGCTTGTACCTCTGTGCAGATGCATCAAGCAGTACATGTTGTGCCCACACATGTGGCAAGTGAATGACTGTCACGGCTCCAATTGTAGAGGATCCTCTGAATGCTGCGACTAGGCATCGGGCAGTGAAACAAACACGCAGGGCCCTGGGCCCGCCTCAAGATAGTGAGAGAGGCGAAATTGAACGGACGCCACTCTCTTTCTGTCCCATCTTTCTTTCGTTTCTTCTGAGTTATTGGCTGTGCTCTGCACCTGCACCTTCTTTCAAGATCAGGCTGCCAGGGTGGGCCTCATCCAGCTGGCTCTTTATGTGTGTGTGTGTGTGTGTGTGTGTTTGGAACAGACTTGGTTATTGAAAATAGTTATGAAGAAGCTATACTGAAAACAGCATCGTGTGAGAGAAAACAGGGGAGAAACTACCAAAATAATAGCTTACCCAATCTTTCCACAGTTTTAATACCAATAATCAGCCATTGAATGTTCAAGTCAGAGAGGAAGAATGACGGAGGGTAAATTGATGATATCCATAATTTCCTCAAACATTTGAATTAACAAGGAGGATGAATTTAATCATTCATGCAACAAGAGCATGCTATTCCTTCATCCCTCCTCGTGTGTGTTCCTGAAACAAGCATGCCAGTGTTTTGACCAATAAAGACATCTTAAATGATGGATAACTGGGGCTGACGGACAGACAGACAAGGAGTCCCAGCACAAGCAAATGTATGAAAGCATAAACACAGGCCGTTGCTTTTGCTAGTGAGATGTACAACAGAGCCGTGCTTGTCCTGACTTTTATTCTCTGTGCCCATTGTGGTCTCTGATTTATAGCGAGGAAGAAAATGATGAGAGAACATTTCTCTCCAAACAAAAGAAAGCCAGATGTACTTTATAAACCCGCTGCACTAAAAACATACCGTCCTCCAAGCTGTTAAGGGTTTCATAGCGACACGTCAAAACATTTTATGCAACTCGAATGCTTAGATGTTCAGGCCCCATCTTTAAAAGATTGCAGGTTACTCCCTTTTCTTTTTGCACTCATGGGCGGTGGTCAAGCGGCAGATAGTGCTCCAGAGCCCAGGAATCCCTGGAATGGTTTTGTTTAGCTTTGCCTCCAGGGAGAAATATGTTATGACAATCCTTGGAAATATGATGCCATATTTTCGCCTCCTATCTGAGGAGACCCAGAGTGAAACCATCACTCTATCAAATTTTAAGAACCGAGACGAGATAAGTAACGGTTTGTGGCAGAGAATACACACTCTGAGAGTGTAGCTGTTAACATTTGAACTTTCTGAGCTGTTATCTGGTCTCAACATGCAGGATTGGCTCCGTGCGTATGCTAATCTCGAATGCTAAAGCTAATGGAAAAAAAAACATGAGGAAGGACCATCTTCTCATCTACACATGTGGGTATATAGATAAGTTAATGTGCATTTTGGAATTATTGCAACATTATTGGCATATCTGGATATATAAATAAAATGCAAAAGGTGTATTGGTGAAGTTGGCATTCATTAGAAAAGTTGTGCATGCTCCAATCATACAAAAATACACACCTGAATTTTTTTAAAATACTCTGCCTCAGAAATGAAAGGAAAAACAATGGCTTTTGGACTATAGAAAAACATATATGTTTCATTGGTTTTGTATTTGCCTGTTTTGTATTTGCGGGTGTGTTGTTCAGATGAAGAGGAGCCAGGAGAGAGCCAAAAGGAGAGTATACTTGAGCCCCAGTTAGTATACAGGCTATAATTTCTGCTTCCTTTGAAGTCTGTATGTGTGTGCTGGTGTGTGTGTGTGTGTGTGTGTGTCCATTGTGGTGTTGGGGTATGTGGCGTGGCTGCCCTAAAATATACTTTTCTTACAGTAGGCGAGTGTATTCTGCTAGATGCACTCAGTGCTAATATTTAACAAACTGTGTTTTAGTTTACTTAACCCAAAGATTTCAATAAGCGCGGGGCGACTTTATAGCTAGATAGGCTGATGAAGAAACAATACAATCAAATACAATAGCCTCAAAAGTTACCAGGAGTATCGCTTCCATGCGCCATGCTCCCCTGACTGAATTTAAAAACTCATGTTTCCGCTCCGTTTGGGCCTCCATCCACATTAGGCGGCCATTTTCACCAATAAATAAGTCTTTCTCAGACACAACGTGGATACAGTTTGGTGTTGTCTGTGTAGCTATTTTGTACAGTGAAACAAATACTGAAACACAAAAAGGGTGATTTCTAATCTACTGACAGCAAGCAACATGAATGCTCCATGTCACTCTGCTCCTGTCCAGATAAAGGTACTTTCAGTCAGCAGTGGTTGCCACTATCCTCCATTGCTTCTAAATGTGTTGAGCAGTAATATGTTACATTAACGTGATTACTTTCCTCTAACTAATAGTGTGAGGGATTACAGTCCGAAATTAAGTAATTAGGTTACAGATAGCGAATAACACTGTTACTTTGACATTTGGGAATCGGTTTGTTCCCTGTCTCAGTCAGATCCCAGTCTTTGCAGCATTAGCTTAACTTTCTATATGAATCAAGTCTTGTATTAACCATTCATACAACTTAAAGCATCCTCGTTCATTTGGCTGCAATAATGAGAGATTACAGAGGTGCATATTAGCAACGCCTTTATGATCCAGAGTTAAGGTTAGTTGTTAGTAAGATCAGATATAAGCTGGTGAATGTCTTCACTGCCATGCCACAGTCAAAATGATAACCACATGCTGTCTCAAAATACCTTAATAGCTACAATCCTTTTTTTTTGATAATCCAAAGATAATTTAAAAGAAATTGATTTAAGCCATGTGGGTATTGTTTAGTGTTAGTAAGTTTGGTCAGGATTTTGGATGGAAATAATTTCCTCTTGAAAACGAGGGTTCCCAGATTTTCAACCTTGGTGTGGATGTGGCCTTGGTGATGTTTACTTACTCACTTGGCTTACTAACTTGCAGGCTGTGAGTCAATTAATGTTGTGACTTTGTGCCTGTGGCTTTAGGATCCCATAGATTAAAAAAAAAGGGGGGTAGCAGTTGCATTGGGTAAGCACCACCTGGGAGTGAAGAGATTGTCGGTAGTTCATATTGCCTGCTGGTGACACTACAGACAAAACAGCACAACTGCAAACATCAAAGAGGTCAATTAAAGGGGTTATTCTGTTCAAGCAGGTACCTAAAAAAAAAAAAAAAAAAAACAGAGAGGTCGTTTTGTATTGCGGGAAATGCAGTGGCTGGTCTAGGTGACTCACAGGAACAGGGACCCATAATGTGACTCACAAGCAGTTATTGACTGCTCATAATTGTAATTGACTCACCTTCTGAGGAACTCTGCATGACCCTGAGAGGAAACTACTGCTACATGCCAATGCTGTGTTAACTGGTGTCCTGATAGCGAGCTGTTTTGAAATAAAGGCGTGTTTTGTAAATATCACACGGATCCATGACACATTTATTGGAAGAAAACAGATAGAGAGTCACTATGAGAAGAGATCCATTCAGGAAAACTCACTCATCACAAGTTCCTTACTTTCTTAAGCTTTCCATGCATGTTCCATAGCCTTTCCTCAGCAGAGGGAGACTGGAATTGTGATCATGTGTGACTGTAGTACCATGTTTAGGTCACGCAGTCGACAACTGCAAACCTTAGAAAAACCAGGTTGTGATTAAAAAAAACCCCTGCTATTTCAAAATTTGGGAATTCCTCAAGCTCCGTTTCTTCCCTTTATTTTTCTCCCGCATTGATTGACTGTAAAGTGACAGAAACATGAGAAAAGACAGAAAGTGGAAAAGCAAATGCATCCCAACAGATCAAAACTACAATGCACACACTATAACACACACAAGCGTGTAGGCTGTTTTCAATACCCTTCAACTTTGCTTACAAGTATAATTCTCTGATTAACATGTCCTAAGTTCGAGTAATTTTATCTGTTTGTGTTTAGTCTTCATAGAATTTTAAATTCCCTTTTAGACTTTAAACAGGCAGTAAGCAAAGAAACATATTCTTTCTGTTTCTCAGAAAACCCAAGGTGTTTAAACCCAAATAATGTTCTACTGCTTCAAGCAAAACATCTCATTTTCATTGGCCTCCTTCTAATGCCCACCTGCCTCATCGCATGTTTGATATCTTGAATCTGCCCATCTGTAATCTCTTGAGGTTTGCAACATCGCCTCCAGAGAGGCATGCTCAATGGCACAGCTCAGTGCTGTCTGATCTTGCGAGCTGTGAACATGTCACCCTTCTCTGGACCCACATGTGAATAGCTCGCTCGGTACAGTCCAGATAGTGGCCCTGAGCTGTAGAGCCACAGCGGGATGCAAGGCTGCCGATAACTCACCTGTGCAGTAGAAGGGAGACAATGTCCCAAACAGATTAAAGGCGAAGCTGATTGCAAACAGGACCATAGTTTTGCTCGAGGGATGTACGAGATGGAAAATTCTAAACAAACCAGATGAAAAGAGGTTGTTGGATGTTTTTATCTTACTGTCTTTGATTCATTTCTGGATTTGTGTGTGAACATGAGCGCATACATGCTTGTCATTTATATAAAATATCAAGGGTCTATTCATGTTTGGTTTAAATCTAAACAGCCGAAAAAAAAAAAAAAACATGAGGCGAATTCAAATCTGTTTCCTGGCTCAACTTCAGAACCACAATGTCAGTGGCACATTTTCAAAACCACATTCTGACGTGATATAAAACACTCTGAAATGTCAACATTGATAGAAGATGGGAGCAGAGCAGCTGGAAGTCTGATCTCAATCTTCTCTCCTCCTCCCTCTTTCTCCAACCCTTAAGAGATGCTGTGTTGTCACGTAAAAAGGTCTTTACAGTCTGCTGGCAAAATGTCATTTCCAAGACGTATCTCTCTGATCCTGTCAGGTGAGCAGGAGATAGTCTGGCTAATCTCTTTGCAACAGGGAATTATTTTGCCACAGAATGATGTGTGAATATTTTGTGTTTATCTTGCAGGTAGATAAACTCCAGGTGTTATGATACAGATGGTGTCGCTGGACTCATCTGACATTCCTCTGTCACGATCGAGGCCAAGTTAGTGTCTGCAACTGTCAGGCTGGTGTATCACCGAAGAGATTTTGTCTGTTGAATATAAATCTAAGCACTCTATATATACTGTGTATAGACACATGCCTACTGTACATAACCACCTAAGTCATGTATATAAAGTAATCTCTTATATTACTCATTCAGTATTTATTCCAGCACCATAAACAAACTCTTATAAACATTTTTATATTGTTGTATTGTCACTTGTTGTACATAATAGTTAAATATTGTTATTCACCTATCTTCATCTTGCTTTGCTGTGCTTGTTTTAGCTGTTGTATCTTTCCATTTATCATCTGAAAATTTAATTATTCTTGAAACTGTTTAGAAATGAAAATAGCCAAAGTCAAATTCGCTTGTATGAAGCCTGGTAGTTTATTCTGTTAACATAAACCTGCGTTGTTGTCCAAAAAGCAATAAAGTGCATTATTAAGCTGCACCATTGCTTTGGGTGATAGGTTCCTTTGTGTACTTCAAACATGGTCATTGTAATTTATTTTGATCAATCCCCATATATTGTCTTGTTGCTGTACATAGTCATTTGAAAATAGTCCCCAACAAATGTCCTCCTTTTAAAAAAGACCAATTTCTGAAGATTAATATCTTTAGTTAGAACCAATAGTTTGGGTCTGAGCCACATATAATGTCTCTTCACGACTTTACCACTACTGAGTAAAAATCTGTATAAAAGCACTAAGATTTACATAAATAAATCTTAGAAACCATTTTACTATAGAAAAATGAAAAGTTGAGTGGTCGGCCAGAATCCGTTCTCCTTTTGCTCTTGGTCCAGATACTGTCTTGCTCTGAGCTAATTAACTCCAGCTGAAAAGCGATTGACATAACACCATCAACAGAAGTGAGCAGCACTTCAATGAAAAAAATACTACAACACACCAACACACCATAATAATTTCAGTTAAAGTGAAGAATTTCAAAATTGCATATTATAGCCACAACAGGTATGTGAACATTGTTTTCTTTCTACACTGAGTTTTCCAACACAATTCATTTTTATAGTCTGGCTCCTAAAAATTTATTGAAAACCTTTATGATTGTTAGGCTGCCTGTGTTTCTTGCCCAATCTAATCCCTTTCAGGGCCTCTCATCACACATTCCCAGATCTCAGCAATTAACTGGGTGAGTACAAGCTTATTACCCAAAGAACTACTGCCAAAGCGACAAAAGTAAGATCCAAGTTGTGAATTATCCTTCAAGTACTGGTCACATAATGGCATAACTGTCAGAATGTGTTCATCGTTGTATATTCATTCTTCAATTTAATATTCGCTCAGATTAAAAGTGACATCAGTGAGAACACAAACAAATAACACAGAACAAACTGACATTTTACTTAATCACACGATATCCTCCTCAGGTTGCACTTAACCAATCACAGCGTCGCATTGCAGTTAAATTGACGAGGTCATTCAATGAGTTAAAGGAATATCAGCTCCACCTTGCGATACATGAGTTTATGGTGTTAACATAACGCATTATAATTGCACAACATCGCGTGTGATCCGCCAGGCGATGGGACTAAATAGCTTTGGAATCGTACAAAACTCTAGGCCGTCCTGACAGACGATCTTCAGGTAGCCTGCCACAGGTCTAACTTCCTGGAAAACTCGAAGCCCGAGGTTACAGTAGCTGCAGTTTAATATGAATGTTGCCACACACACGCCCAAGGTTAGCACAGCTCTAGGGTGGCTCGAAGACTTTGCCGTCGCAAGGCAGACGTAAATAAACAGCACTGAACAATGCATAACAAACAAACAGATTTCCTATTAAGAAAGGTGAAACTAGCTAATGACCTGCAGCCTCTGCGGAGAAAAGCATGCAGCGGCCTGCCTGAGCCCTGAGTGTGTCTCCTGGCCATCTGAGAGTGTTTATGGACTGGCTCTAAGTGGAAGTCATTATGGGGCGTTTGAGTACACTGCGTACAATGTAGCGGTTCTGGGTCACCCAAGGCTCCTAACGTAGGTGGTCCGGGCCAGGAAGGGAAGATGACGACAGAAGGGAGGGGAAGAAGAGAGAGAGGGAGGAGAAAGGAGTGGAGGCCGAAGAGAGACAGAGGAGAAGAGAGAGAACCAGAAAGTTTGGCCTCCACCCTTCCTCTACTATTTGCCTCTGCTGGATGTGGTCGTAAGGAAGGAGGGAAAAATCTCCATAAAGAGAGTTATAATTATCTACTACACACTGAATGCTACGGATAAATTCTGATGCAAACACACACACACACACACACATATACACATGCAAAGCAGATTTGCAGCTCATTACATACTGTTTTGCAGCTTGTGCCTTTGCATTTTTTTTTTATTTTGATAAAATTCAGGAATTGTCAACATATTTCAAGTCTTGTCATAAAAGTACAATGAGGGCTGGGAGAATAGTAAGACACAAAAAGCAGAACCTGTAAGTTCAGAGCCCACATGTGAGGCCAGCATGTGTGTGTGTGTGTGTGTGTGTGTGTGTGTGAGAAATCTAAGGTTCTTGCATTATGAAAAACCTACTGTTTCTGGCGTTGCAGGGTGGAGGTGTGAACGATGTGCAGCACACTGCTCTGATGCAGAGCAGCAACCATGGTGGCCCGTTCAGTTGCATTTAAACATGTGCCAAAGAACTGCCAAAACGACAAAGTAAGATCAAGTTGTGAATTATCCTTCAAAGTGCTGGTCACATAATGCGCCTTTATGAAATCATATTCATACATTTATACTATTCATTCTTCAGTTTAATATTCGCTCAGATTAAGTGACATCGGTGAGAACACAAACAAATAACACGAACAAACCCCTTTACAACATTTTGTAATCGCGATGTCACCCTCAGGTTGCGCCATGTCCCAGGCGTCGCATTGCGGGTAATTAAGCGGTGTTCAATGGAGTTAAAGGAATATGTCAATCACCCTTGCAGCATTACGTAAGGTTTTATGGTATTTAACATAACGCGAAACATAATTGCACAACATCAGCGTGACATCAGCAAATCACGCCGGTGGGGCCGTAGCTTTGGAGATCGTACCGCTTTCATAGGCAAACCATAATGAACCAAATCTTCCACGGAGGTAGCCTCACCACAGGTCTAACCACTGCTGGAAAACTCGTGATTTACAGTAAAGCTTCAAGTTTTAATGTAGATATTTTTACCTGAAGTTAGCAGCTCCTAGGGTAACAGAAAGACTTTCACTAAATCCTGTGACGTAAATAAACAGCACTGAACCAATGCATAAACAAACAAACAGATTCCTATTAAGAAAATTGAGAAACTAGCTAAGTGACTGCAGCCTCTCTGCAGAGAGAGAAAAGAAAGCATGCAACCGGCCTGCCTGAGCCACGAGTGTCTCTGTGCATCTGAGGTGTTTATGGACTGGCTCTGGTAGATAATACCCGGACATTTGGTACTTAAGCGTGCTTAGCGGTTCTGGTCACCCAAGGCTCCTAGCAGTAGTGGTCCGGGGCCAGGGAAGGGAAGATGAGCGACAGAAGGAAGGAGGAGAGAAGAGAGAGAGAGGAGAAAGTGGAGGCAGAAAGAAGAAAGAGACAGAGAGAGGGAAGAAAGAGAACCAGAAAGTTTGGCTCACCCACTTCCTCTACTATTTGCCTCTACTGCCAGATGGTCATCAAGGAAGGAGGAAAAAAAAATCTCCCATAAAGTTATAATTATCCACATGATGATAAATTCTGAAAACTTTACCATTTACACACACACACACACACACACACATATACACACATACCGACAGGTCTACGCTCATTACATACTGTTTTGCAAAGCGGCATGCCTTTGATAAATTCAGGAATTGTCCAACATATTTCACGTCTTGTCCTTAAAAGTACAATGAAGGCTGGAGAATAGTAAGACACAAAAGCAGAAGCCTGTAAGGTTTCCAGGCCCTCGCCCGAGGCAAAAGCCAATCTAAGGTTCCTTTGCGCATTATGAAAAACCTGCTGTTTCTGGCGTTTGCGGGGTGAGGCAGACAGTGTGCAGCACTGCTCTGATGCAGGCAGCAACCATTTTCATGAGCAGTCCCAATCTGTTTACTATTGCATGCCTACAACAGGTTTGCTATCAGCTAAGTTTGCCAACAGTATATTTCACCTCGGGACGACTTTGGAGATAACCAAATAAACCTTTCAAGGCAGGAATATTCCCAGCGAGTGGCGGTTTAAAGCAAAGTCTGGCGGCCCTGAGCAGCCGCGCGGTGGGTTTCCTGCCTCGGTGGACATGTTTTACTAGAGTCTCACTGGTGCGGACATGGCGAACAATAAGACAGGAAGTACATTTGCAGTGGAAAGAAGTGCATGAGGTGGTGGGATGGAGGGTGGTTTTGGCTTGTGGGGCGGTGGTGGTGAAAAAATTGACCAATGACATGTGGGGGGCATCAGCCAACAACCAAGCAGCAGCAGCCACAACTGACACTTCACTTTGGAAGGCACACTGAAATTCAAACATCGTCTATAAGTGTTCCACTTCCTCTTGATTACAGGAATTCTTTCATGTTACAAAATTAACTTTTTGTTTTATGGCCACGGCCCTGAAGTGGCTCAAGAACTCCCAGCTCATAGAATTTCTCCACCCGGATGGCTGCCACAGGATTTGGGCAGTGCGTATGTATGTGTGTGTGTGTGGGTGATTGAGGGCGTGAAGGAAGAGAGAGGGAGGAGGTGAGTGTGTGGGCATATCCCGCCCTCACTCCCGCCGCTGCTATTCATCACTGTTGTCAGCACCAGACTAAACCACAGTGTGGTGCATCGCTTTGAAAGTCAACATGATAAAGAAGTTCCTGGGTTGGTGGCTATTACGCTTCCTTAAACTTTTGGGCGACTTCCTCCTAAGGTACGGTCTGCGTGAGTGGACTGGGACGTGGCCGGGACTCTGAGGTTGGCTCAGTCACTCCCAAAACACATCAAGAGATATACATGCAGTCGCTGTCAGTGATGGGTGTTCTGGGATGAACGCTGTGATGTCACTGGCCACACAGGAAAGGAAGAACCCGTCTGGCCTGACTAAGCGGTCTGGGTCCCTAACCATCTAATTAGGATGGGCGTATACGTAGTAGCGTGGCGACAATATGAACGCCACAGCGGGGCTGATCTGGCTACGTCGAGCTGCAATGAAACATGCAAAAATATATATACAAACCTCTTGAAAAACAGAAAATGGGTACTACGTGTGATGCCAATTTTCAACTTGCACAGCATCAAATCCATCAAGACTTTAACATTTTAACATAAAAAAATCTACAGCCTTCCCCATACTGGGTTTCCTAAACAATGACCTCAAAGCCATTTTGTGTTTTGGTACCGATAGGAATCCATCCTTATGTCCCACAGATTGGCTAAGGCCAGACAACTGCCGGATGGCGTATCTATTTGTCCTGCTAACTCAGCCTGTGTACAGATAGATGGCACCCAGATATGAGAGAGAGAGAGGAGTTCTGGCTGTACGAAAAGACTGTGATGAATTTGCTCTCTGGGTTTATGCACTGGAGTTCAGAGAAATAGGGGGCTTGACTCAGGTCCATGCTGACAGGTGGGACCGTGTCAAAGTGATCTAAGAGACAGACTGGCGTATGGTCGCTCTTTCACTAATCTCTTTCCTCACTGGGCTGTGCTGTTCTCTCCCTCCCATCTCGCTCTCTTGTTTCTTCTTCTGTGTGCCAGTGCACCTGTGCTCAGCGGGGGAGGTTCAAAGCGAAAACCGTGCCCTGTAGACTTCCAGAGAGTCTAGCATGATTGATCTGCTTCGATCATTTGTAAAACTTGTAAGAATCTGGTGTGTGTGTATGTATCAGAAGAATAAATATATATACCAGTGTTTATTTGCTCATGCGTGTGTGTGTGTGAGTGTGTGCAGTTGTGTAAGTGTATAAGACAGACTTGTGCTGTCTTTACTTGGCAGTGCATGTGCAAGACGCACGTTGCTGGAATCCATCCACTGCCAACTACCCAAAACGCGGAAATCAACCGTTCTTTCAATATATCGACTGCTGTAACGCAGAGGCGAGCGCTGGTAATTCCTTTCTCTTACATTTCAATCAAAAACAGAAGACGGGACGAAATTCCAAAAGATTTCCAAGGTAGTACGCCAAATGACGGCCCCCAGCTCCTGATTGTCTCATGAGTTTTAGCAACAGAGCAGTATAAAGTGGACAAATGGAAATCAAGAATTGCTCTTTGAACTGAGTAGCTACAACAAAATTTGACAATTGGCTACCCCTTCAACACAGGCTCGAATCTACCAAATCTCTCACGCCTCCTCACCAAACTTGCGAGCAACAAAATCTGTTTGTATTTTTGTGGTTGAATGATGCACAGTAGTGTCATAGTTTTTTTTCAGACCCAAAACAACACTATTTTCTGTGGACTATGAATAAGGACACAAATGTTATTCTGAAAAAGTTGTGCCTGGTGGGATGGTCATGGTTGTGAACTGTGACCTCCCAAAGCTGAATGTTGAGTTTCTTCTTGTGCTGGATGAATAAGTATGGCGCAGGCTTTTATATGGATCCATTCTGGAGTTTGAGACAAGTCTGCAGTGATTGTATCCATAAACCTCCTGTTAATCAGCTTTGATGTGAAACAACACTTCATACTGGTTCCTTGTCCACTTATAAGCCTCTACATTTACCATTTTATCACAGTGATCACCACAGAGGTATTATGATCTTAAACTTAGAAAAACAGCCTCTATATCTCCTGCACTTTTGATTCCCTGTTAATGTATTAGCTTACTTTAAGCAATATCCAATGTGACATACTTTTCCCCTAGGACTTCCATAATTCCTACGTGCAGACAGTTCAACTACAGTAAAAGTAAACATAGTGGCGATCAACGCTGAAAGATGCAATTGTTTGTGATGTCCCTGCTTACTGAACTTGTGCGGTGTAGTTGTTTTGATACTGGCAGCGCCTGTCTACAGTGAAAAAAGCTCTAAAAATCCTGCCGCTACATGAAACGCAAACAGCGAATGCCACAGTTAGCGACTAGCTGGTGAACACAGTGGAACATTTAGCAACGAGAGCCACACATTGCCTCAACGAATTGTGAACAGACCAAAAAGCAAACAAAACAGGTGAATACTGAACTTACATTTAGTAGGTGGCGAAACATGACTCCAAATGAATAATCATATTGCCCTGTAACTCCTGGATGTCACAAATAAACGACAGTTTACTAACAACTTTATATTATTGCGGGTTTAAAGACCACAGCTATCTACTCCTACAATGTATTTTGTACTAAGCCAACTATCAGCCTGCAGTCTGAGTCTTATCATCACATTTAAGCCAATGATTTTTCACTGATGATTATAGGAGGCTCAGTCTTCCATATAATGTTTTATTGAGATGAAGATTTATGACAAGCTATGATTTAGAAGTGCTGTCAAACAACTATTTGGTGCAAGTGTGGCAGACTACACAAGACAGTCTAGCCATTACAGCGTGTCTGCCCACAGCCCAGAAAGAAAAACCTGACTGCCAACCTGTGCATGGGTCAGTCCTGTCGTATTTACTGCTCATCTCATTGATACTGTATATAAAAGGTGCACAACAGTTCTGTTAAACAGCACAAATATCGGCATTAAACAAGACTTGTCTACCACAACTACTGTCTCAACATCCTATCATCCATCCACTCATCTATACATCCATCCCTCACTCATCAAGTAGCACCTCTTCTTTTGGGATATCTGAGCCGTCTCATGCTGCCCTTGCTATATTTAGCTTTTGTCATTTTTTTCCTTGAGTCTTATTACAACTCTCCATCTATTACATTCTTTTCCTCCATTTTCCTTGCTGCAGCTGATCTTAAGCATTTTATCTAGTTTGATACCTGCAGCATGGTTTCCAAACGATATTGGAATAGTTTTCTGTAAATCTATAAAATTTGCTGTATCACGTCAAACAAGTATCGCTAAAGGAAAGCCGTTACAGTTACTTGTATTATCTGACGCCGTTATGATGATTTTTCCCCCATTCTCTCCTCTCAGTCTCTCTGTCCCTCCTCCTCCTCGCCTGATTTGATAGCAATATAATGCCTTGCTAGAGTTACAGTACCAACCTGGCCTCAGACGGCCCTGGCTTCCCTAATGACTGGTTGTGCTCCAAGCCTTTCTCAGGCACGGCTGTAGCGCATGAGCCTCACACAAACACACACAAACACAGACACACACATACGCACCATGTATTTGACCAGTCAAGCAGTGCCTTAGTCATGTGTCTCTGTCTTTGTGTATCTTCTCCTGTCCCTATGTTTGTTTTTACCTGTCTTTTTTCCAGAACACACTCATCATATCACCAAAAACTACTCATCTATCTACTACCTTCTCTTGCATATGATTAAAATATAATTTGGATGGCGAAATAGGTAGCATGAAGGCATGAAGGCCTATAGCGTGGCGGGCTCAAGTATGAACCCCAGGCGCATGTGCAGTGTGTGCATCCTCTCCCAAGCGTAAAGAACCAATTAATTTGGGTGTTTGGGAAACCCCTAGCCTCCAATAGAGACAGACCATTCTCCCGGAGTAGCCTGAATAACATTAGGATGTATTCTTCTTCTACCTTTTTCTAGATTAGATTTTGAGACCCACAGAACCAAGCCAAAGACAAAGTGTACCTCTCTTCCTCAGGTCACATCCCTGTCGACTCCCAACTCATTCCTCTATTTTCCTAGATATAACTCAGTTTCTGATACCTTCTTCGACAGTCCGGACCCGTATACACCACTCAGCAGGAGCAGCCATTACCAAGGCAACGGAATCTGTTTTGTTTGGTGTGATTCTTCCTCTCCTCTTTTGGCTGCTGGCTTTAGAATGTTTGTCTGAACCTTTACAGTTTTCCTCCCTTCGCATGTGTACACAGGGCCCATTCAGTCAGTCATGAAGTATTAAAGAAGGTGTGGAAGACTATGAAACATATCTAGTTATGTTTCATGTTGATATTGCTTGGATCAGAGTCATAGTTTATGATGAAAGGCAGAAAAACATATAGTCATTATAGTCAGAAGTACTACATCAGCAGAAATCCGACGCGATAAATCATCATTATAACAACAATCAAAAGCTTTGGTCCTTGGGATGGAACCTGAAATCTTTTACCCATAGAAAAAACTCCTAATAATACAAATGCATATTATTCTACTGATTTGTTTGTATTATCACCAGCTCCAGTTTCTGGTTTAAATACTTAGTATGAGAATAAGATTTTCCACACACACGGGTATGTGTAGAGTATGTAGTCAGTATTCACTTACGTAGGCTGTCCCCAGGGCCCATGGTACGCAGGCTATGCCTACGCTATGTTAATGATCTCACTCTTAAGATACCCCAAGCGTCCACAGCTAAATGCCTTCTGATTGTGCTGTTCATGCAAAGAGCAACAAACAGCCTCAACATAATCTTTTCGCATAAGGAGAAAGTGTCAGAGTTTATTCAGCCTCAGACCTAAATCTGGGGGAAAAATAAACATTTTCTTTCTACACTAACTTGGATGTGCAAATACACACAGATACACCAGTAGCTTGAAACAATGCTGCTCCGTTGGGAAATCTGTGCAGGATACTAAAAAAATACCAGGCTACTCCAAGGCGATAATAGCATTTTGCCTCTGCATGATGGTGAATCTGTTCTTATGGTGACATTTTCTTTCTGACATTAATGCTGTTATTCTTCTCTCTGCTTTTCCACTTGCCTCAGCCTCCTTCATCTCAGGTGGCTCAGTGAGGGGCCCAGCTCTTGCGAAATAGAACAATGTTGCTTTGGCCAACAAAACCCCTCTGGTGTAAACCCAGGGTCTCCTATCTATGTTGGGATATTGCAGCTGATGCTGGGTGGCACTCCGCTTTAAACATACATTGTGCTCTCACAGGAAAGCAGGCTGTTTACCATTTCAGATTAGCACATGAGCGCTCGACACCCTTTGTGTGCTGGATGCACACAAAGGGCAGTTGTGCTGTTGCATCTGCCACCAGAGGTGCAGACAATGTGCCCCATCACTGGCCTCAGCCCGAGATTCCTTCCCAGGACCAAGACAAAGAGCCTCCGGATATTTGGATCAGACACGTGTGTGAACATGAGCTGTTTTAGGATACACATACATTTCCGGCTCATACATGATCACATGTTCAAGGAATGTGACTACCACAGTATATCTGTTTGAAGATGGAAGATATGAGCCTTTCATGAGCTCTCCCTGTGTGTTTTTCTACTCTTTCTCACGGTATTATTATATTATCTGTCTCTTGCTATCTCACACGTTCACACACAAATAACGCACACACCTTCTTCCACGGAGATCTGGGAAAACCGAAGCACGTTTTTTGTGATCCTGGGACAGCCATCCTCAGTCACCCCATAAATGAAACCCAAAAGGTCTGGCAGTACTCCTGTACTAGTTTTCCATTTCATTCACACTTCTCCTTGTTGCAGTGAATCTAATACATAGCTGATTCCAATTATACAGATGGCTAAATACCCAGCAGTGGGATAAGCTGAATTTACTTGTATAAAAATGTGAATTTTAAATGAAAACAAGATTACAGAAGTGAATTCTCACAGTAAAGTGTATTTTCGTTCTAAGCGATATAAATACCAGTATCTATGAGTATGACCTGTACATTTCATACAAAGCTGAACCATAATTTGAAGAACTAATACTGTACACTCCCAGTCTAATTTCCTTTGTCTTTCTCTCAATTTCTGCTCTATTGTGTAAAAAACATTGTTCTGTATACATCACCAGTCCTGATTGTGAGCTGCTGTTTACAGTAGCACACATTAATGTGAGTAACATGGTGCTGTAACTTTTTACAGCATACAATGTCACATTCAGACTTTTCAACCTTTTAAATCTGTTCTTTTGATAATAATTTCAATAAATTCTGCAAAACCTTGGACTTGACTGAACATTGCGGGTCACTGTGAAAATTCATTAGTACAGTGAATGCAGGGTCCAACTGGAAGTAGGAGGCAGTACCCCACTGTATGTGTTAGATGAACACAGTACTCTAGCCTATTTTGTTCAGATATTTAAAACTGTGTATAAATATGACTTTATCAGCATAGTAGAGTACGTTGGTAGACTGGAGGCAAAAATATTAAGCGACTGTATCAAGCCCAGATGTGGCGATTTTCACTTTGGAGAACTGAACAATGTTTTGTCTTTTATCTCAAGTTTAATTTCTTGCCCTGCTCAGTGGCCAAATATACACACCATGAAGGAGTTAATAGCCGTGTACATCTGATGCAAACGACGGTAGCTCAGGAGCTAATACTAACAATGGCACAAAATAATACTGACCCTGTCTGAGTGTGTTTTCAGGGCCTTCAGTGTTGAAATGAGTTTTCTGGTTAATTTTGTTTTTTTTGGTATTTTCTGAACAAGATATATTTCTTCTGTTTATAACATGTTTGTTCTTGTAAAATGTTATCATTGTCTTAATAATGTTCACAGCCTATGTCAGATCAACAGACGAACAATGCCAAGATGGCACATCAGCCTCATAATTGTTCAAATGACTGTGTAGCAATATGTACCTTATGCCTATTTTAGATGGGCTGTAAACAAACTGTGACAAAACTTCCCAGATTCCCAGATTCACCCAGAAACCAGTCTGTGATGCCTGAGGGTTTTTAGATTTGTCCAGGTAAAGTTCCTGTTTTGATGTTTTTCATTTTGTACACTCTTTTTCTGTGATATTTCCAACATTTGTTTCAGCATATTTGACTGTTCAGAACCATGCAAACATCTGCTTGTAGCCCGAGAGAAAGCTTCAGGAGGCTGATAACATCCTGTCAGAATTTTACCCCAGTGAGTCATAAACACATAAATACACTGCACACACACACATGCATAATTACACACACATTGTTACACATTACTCCTCCCTCCAGCACAAGCACACACACAGGAACGTACACACACATGTACGACACACACCAACCCGCTGCATCTAACTTTGTAAAGCCACAAGAGGCGCGCAGTGGTCTACTTCCACCATAGAATCTTGATAACCCTGGAGGCCCTTGTTAGCCCAGAGCCGTCCAGACAGCCGCTTTAAAACACACACACATGCATGCACATTACCACAAATATCCTGGACCCCCAGCTGCCCCTAACTGTGGCTGACACATCAAAGGCCGTGGTCCAAGGAGGGAAGCCGAGGTCTGGGGAACTGCGAGACAAAGGAAGGGACAGAGATGATCAGTTCAAGATAGACATTTCATCCTGGGCAGATCCGAGACACACTCCATTCAGGGAAGGTATATAGCAACGGAAGGGAGGAGGGAGAGGAGGAGGAGGGAAGGAGCTGCAGGGTCTCTCTCTCTCTCTCTGTTCCAGCACTCCTTGCAACTTTTCCTGCTCCTGTCCTGTGAGAGCTGGAAAGGGTCCACGGCACTAAAACTCACCCAAATGGAGTCCATTAGCCGCATCCTCCCAATCCTGTCCACCCCACCCAAACCTCCTGCTTATACACAACTTCAAAAAAAAAAAAAAAAAAAAAAGGTAGGGACAACAAGAATTAAGAGAGGCATGCGAGCAACTCTCAACTAATGTACAACAAGTAGTCATGGATCAGGCACAATAATTTGTACTGTTGCTTATTTGTTACCTTGGTTGTACATTTTCCTCAGCCTCTGCTAAAGCACCCAAGGTTCCTATTTTATTTGTTTCCAAATAGTATTTTAGCAACACAAAGGAGCGAATGCGAAAAACGCCCTCATGTGGGCCTATCGCTCTCGGGTCGTGTTACATCTCCGGTTTCACGTTGTTGCTTTCAAACTATAGCCCGCAAGCCCGAGGCACAATCCACCTGCCTCTCAGAGCCACACAAAGGGTCAATGAAGGAACACAGAGGAGTCTGTTAGCAAATAAACACTGAGATTCAACTCCGCCGCTTCTCCAGCCAAACACCGTTCTCATCTCAGATATTTATGCACCTGAAAGGGAGATGCTGACAGTAGCTGGGAAAAAAAGGGCTTCTGTAACTAACCAGAGGGAAACAATGAGCTGTCACCAGGATGACACCATACTGTATATCAACTATTATCGCGCTGAAAGGCAAATTAGTGTTTCATAGGGAGGGAATGGGAGAATGAGATGGAGCAGTTGTGCATAAACAGCTTTGTCTAATTACAGGAGGGTTTTTACAACGTCTCAGCCTAGTTGTAGAAGTTTAGAGGTGGATTGTTAAATGAACTGGAGGATAATTGCCACTACTGTCTTTAATTTCCTCGCCCATAGTAAATAAAGACGTAGGATGTGAGAAGAATATGTGACACTTAATGTTGCCTCGTGTTTTTACTACGGGCAAGAAAAACAGTGTACAGGCAATAAATATTCGCTCTGAAAATAACATATGAACTGGCTACTTCCACAGTTAAAGTTTTTGTAAATTTGTATATTTGAGTAGATGTGTATGAGAAGCCTACTGACTCAAAACCACTCATTTATTTAAATAGATAATGTTCTTTGATCCCCAGATGGATTTTCTCCAAACAGCTTGGAGTGATTAACATCTCAAAAAATGATTAACAATTCAAACAAGTCAGACAATGAAAACTCATTCTAAGTAAGAGTATAATGGCTGGTCAATACATCAAAATAGCAACAATTATCAAAACTACTTTGGTAAGCTCCATGAAATGAACATTCAAATATTATGCATGTCAAAAAAGCAGGAAATTGTCTTTATAATACAAAAGCACTGGAGAGAAAAACAAAAATTTCCACATATATGTATATCAATTTTCGTTAACATACAATTACATATGTATGTTATCAACAAGAAGCTATAGCATTAAAAACAGATTGTATTTCATTGTTGGTTCAGCCTCCTGATATCAAAATAAGGAGTAAATGAGCACCTTAACTCAAAACAGAAACCGAGGGAGGCATCTAATACAAGTGATAAAAATGAAGTTATTAAAAGGAAAACTATTATTGGGAGAAAAGAATGGTTTAAAATAAAACAATGTTGTAAATGAAGTTGAGGATGAGATGTTTTCAGTGAGTTATGTGAGCGCTGAGGCCCAGCCAGCACACCTGTTCAGTGGGAGATGAGGCGGGCTCTAAATACAGGCCAGAGGAGTTAGCTGGGCTGTCTAGCAGCCATCTTTTCATAGCCGCATTCAATGAAACTGCACAGGGCCTGAGGAAGAAAGGCTTCACTGCAGGGACACCCTGCCTGCCCGAAATTACACCAGAGACTCGCCCACAAAGAAGCATTCGCCCACAGCGACACTGCACCTGACACTAAATTTTAAACCCAGGTCGTTTCTCCGACAAGTGGAAATTTCATCATGATCCCTTCCCAGTCGGGAGGCTTAAGAGAGAAATGACTGTTGAGGGGGTTTTGAATCACACAGTCAGTGCGTGAACTTCTGCTACAACACACACACCCACACCACACACACTATGCCCCTGTTGAACAGTTGTCAAGATGGAAATATCTGATACTCTTTTCTAATCACCAGGCAGCAATTACGTTATTAAGCTTTTGAGAGGCCTCATTGTTTTTCTTCTAACGCCACTGACAGACAATTAGGGTGTGAACAGCGCGAGTAACTGCAGATTTGTGACTGTGCACACGTAGTTAAATGTGCATGAAGGCGAGCACGCACACACACAATACGACTCCTGTACTTTGTTAAAGAGTTGAGAGAGGGGTGAATGATCAAATCCCTAACAACTGTCACTCAAACTCACAGTTTACATGTTTTGCTAGTTAAACAACAGTATTTCTTTTCTGTCCTCAATGTAACCAAAGTCACCTGAAGAAGCAATGGCAATGCAACTAAGATTGAGACAATCACGACTATGTAAAGTCAAAAATCTGTTTTGATCATGACATTCAGACGTGTCTGATGTCTTAAAATTGTCCAAAACTAAAAGATATTAAATTCATCTAGTATCATCAACTCACACAAGTGCAAACATGACCCGCCTAAAAAAAAGATTTCAGTTACTGTCCTAGTGTTCCTGAATTTACTATCTTCAGAGTTTACTATCAAAAAGTTCAAAAAGAATTAGTCTGACTGCTGCTGAACTAGTTACAGATTCACAAAAATCCTCTTAAATCATGACATTTTGTGCTTTCAAGATTTTTTTTGACTTTTCCAAGTTGGAGGAGGATCAATAATCAACAAATTTGTCTCAGCATTTGCTTTCGGTGCTGAGTCTACCTGTGCCTGAACCCTCAAAAGTAACATCCTCCTCTACTGTTACCTGCACTGTAAACAGTGTGTGTGTGTACATTTGTGCCACTGACCCGAGGTCAAAGTATTCCACTGACAGCCTTATCCCTTCAAATGCACTAATATGGAGCATCCCGCTGCCATGTGCCAGTGCAGAGGTGTGTGATGAGTGGAGATGAGTCACAGGTGGGTGAGGAGGTGTCACACAGATAATTCCTTACAGATGGATACGTGGAAGGGCCTGGAAGGTTTCAGACCTGTGTGTGAATGTGTGTGTGTGTGTCATTGTGTAAAATGATATACCCTGAAAAGAGTATAAGAAAGAATGTGTGTGTGTGTGTGTGGTTGTGCTTGTGTGTGTGTGTGTGTGTGTGGGAAGTATGAGTGGGTGAGTGAAACGAGAGGCCCTGACCTGGAGCAGCACTCGACATGAGCTATCATCACGATAGCCCCTACCAGATTCTCTACCAAAGAGAGGGAATGAACAAGAGGCATCACTAACTCCGCCTCCGTTCGATCAGGCACCGGCACAATGACACATCCTGCTCCCCAAGAATCACTTGCTGTTTTGTTTTTTTTCTTCAATGGTCAGATCACCCAAACCCCAAAACTTAGTATCTCACCCGCTGAAAGTTTTGGTTTAATTTACAGATTACAAGAGCTCACCACCAGATTTCTTCTGGCAACTTAATAAAACTGAGGTGAATGGAATTTCATTGGTGCTGATTAAGACATTTAAAAGTGAAAAAATTAGAGCAGCGTGTGTTTGTAGAACAATGCCCCAATTCCCTCAGGATAATCCCAAAACCTTGCTGTGGGACTTCTATGGAATTTTAAAACTTGCCAACAAAGTAATGCACTTCCACCATTAGCTGGGATCTGCAATGAATGGATTTGGTGATGAGATGATTAGAGTTTTAGAAACTTGGTTCCCCACACTACAAATATGAGATAGCTACTTTGACAAAAGGGTTTCAGCTCTGTTTTACAGAGTAAAAATATCATGGTTTAGTGTGAATAGAAGGTCAACTCAGTTAAAAGGAAATATTTCAATTTATCTTCATTAGTGAAACATTTGGTTTACTCAGTTACTGATTTTTGATCAACACAAAATTAAGATTATCAGTAACTTAGATAGCATGCCAATTATTTGCTCTTTCTAATTGTGAGGGTTTGTTGCTTGTTTTGATTTTATATATTTTTAGATGAAATAATAGCATTGACCGTTGACTGGACAAACAAGCAATCTAAACATTATCTTGAGTGTCAACACCCCTGTGGCCAGCTATGAAGTAGCCGAGGTTTGTTTCATTCAGGGCTGCCGTCAAGATTTTATGCGTGTGTGTAACGAATGATTTAATTTTGTTGACCAAAGAGCATTTATGAGCTTGGCAGACCAGTCACGAATCTGAGCGGCTTTGTCCCAGAAGCTTCCTGCGGTCGTATCAACTGTAACAAATAAGACTAACTTCAGCTAATTTCTCAGTGATAAGCTTAACGTGTTTCGTCTCATCTGACAGTCGGAGGGGCAAGAACTATTAACTTCGCCAGCAGTGAGTAACACCCTGAGGTTCATCAACAAGTGTGTTTCTTGTTTGAAAACCACAACATATGGTCACCCTTGGTACATATTAACATTAAGCATGTTCAATGTCTTGTCTCTGTTCATTAACTCCTGTGGACTAGCGCCCGCTGAAGCAACATTATCAAGCTAGTCGGTATAGCTAATGCAACCTAATGTTAGCTAGTTAGTTAGGTAGGGCAGAGAGGATGCTGTTATTAAATAGCTGTAGCTACTAAAGCGTCACAACAGGTTGCTTGCAGTGTCTGTAGTAAATGAACCTCGATGGATTTCTCGATATTGCCCTGTAGAATTACTGACAAAAAAAAAACATATTTAGCTTATGTTTATTAATGTAACCAATACTTTGTTTTCCTTTGGTTTCATGTGTAACGTAAAATAATCATATTGATGTAGATGAATAATCATAGGTGAGATTATGCTGTTTTATTTATTTATTTTGGAAAATTGTTAAGGCAAACTAAAAATATTGTGGTAGTTGACCATGAAGTCGATTTGTTGTTTGTGGTTAGAACTGCGATTTACATGCATTAAAATTCACTAGAATGTGTGAAATTACATGTCTGAAAAAACTCAAATTTCCCTGGAAGAAGTAAAAATGTAAAGAATATACAGCTATAAAATAAACTCCGTTTTATGCTTCTCCAATCTCAGTTTAAATTTCTGCCAGTTGGCCAGTTTTTGTTGCTTTTACATTTAATAGACAAAACAATTAATCAGTTTAATTGTCTCAGCAATCAAGCAGTTACTTATCACCTTGGTTGCTGTTGTAAAATATGACAGTGTGAGAGATCAAAATTAGGGGCCTAAAGGAATACCAAGTATCTAAAGGTTTTTGTAGCAAAAGACTTTTCTCTTTGTGTAATTCTTCGTCAGGTGTCTCAGATAGTCGCATATCATGCCATCAATGAGCTGTTTAAAAGGGAACGCTCAGCTACACTTCAAGGTCTGACCGTGTTGAAAACCGTGAACTATTTACCTTTACCTTGCAAAATTAGTTTTAAATGCTGCTTTGTGTCACATGACTTACCTGAAAGCCTGATAAAAACACACAAATACATTCTGATCTCTAACATCTGGTAACTTGAGGTAAAAGGAAGATTTAGCGATAGAGATATAGAGCACCCACTCAACACAGCACGCCAATGCAAGCAGGATCATCTCCTTGTTCCCATGGGAGTTTACTGTCCATAAACACTGGCTTTATGGTGGAACGTCCAAATAAAAAAGCTTTTTGAAGACTTCTCACCAGTCATCTAGTTTTCCAGCAGTGTCAATAGACCTGCTGCACAATGACTCACCCAATGCGGAGAACGAGCACTAGAGACTGGAGTGGCACGCTGCTAATAGGCATGACAGCCCTCAATCTGTTTTTAAGGACTCATTCTGTAATTGACCCCCTCCCTTTACCACTCACCAATTCTCCCCACCCTCCCTTCACACACACTCACATTTATCTATCTATTTCTAAAGGTCTTAACAATCACATGGTTGGATGACACAGTGGAGGATTTGAGGCCCAGGTTTCTCCTCCTCCAAACATAAACTTTAAGGGCTCGACTCTTGAAGCAGGCCGGTGGTAAACTTAAATGGACAGGCTCACTGGGTGTGTTGAGCTTATATAAACATCGCCTCCGCCTTTTAATAAACATGCATCCTTTTCTTTGTGTAGGGTAGTGGGATAATGAATAGACAATTACCATAATCATTGATGTTATCTCAACTTTAGGTAGATCAGTTGAAATCTTGTAAAGTTGCTGTCAAGCTGCTGAAAACACCCCCACCCCACAACCACCCCAGCATTTCTTCCTGAACACACATGCAACGCACCTTCGACCCTCCTGCAGCTCCTTCTCTGCCTTCAGCAACTTTAAAATGAAATTCTCTGTCCTCTTTCTCCTTTAGTGCCTTCCTTGTTTTTGACGCTGATATGTGGGCATCAAAGAGAAGCCCAGCGGCCACCAGGCCTGGAGGGGCCTGCATGCCCAGTAGGAAACACTAACAAACTTAACTTGTCATTAGAGAAAATCACCCAATGTCATCCCCAAATTTATTTGCACAAATAGTAAAATATTTTTCTAGATAAGCTCTGACTGAACAAACTGGAGCTCCGAGGCAAACACCAATTAAATGTAATGTTTAAAAGTTGATTTATGCATTAAAACTTGTAAGTATTAAAAATTATTTTAAATGGGATTATATTATATTTTGATTTTAAATAAAGTCCAGTGGTTCACCCTGGGACATGATGATGTACAGGGCACCTCTATAAACAATGCACAGCAAACTTCACCCCCCAGCATAGTTCAAAGAAGCCCTCTTCCAAACATTAATATATAATTTGGGCCAGCCAGCTTGTAAATAAGTGATGTAGAAGCTTCATTGTGTGATGTAATATGTTGGAGACATGCCTGCTCTGTCGGCATGAGCCGTACCAAGACAAAGTTGCAGGAGACAGAGCTGCCTCTAACCTTGATTCTTCTGAGGACTCAGTCACTTTGTGTCAGGGCAGGACGATCGCCACAATCATGCCCCTAATGGGATGTCAGAACAATAGAATCACTTCCACAGTCAACCTACCCCGATCACAATTGGATTAGTGAGTGTCCAACCAATACATGTTAGCCCTAATTGACATAAAAAGTGAAATTTGAACAATGAGGCCCGCCAGTTTCTGAAATGCAGACAGCATTTCTGTAACAGCTTCAGCCACGGAAAATTCTAGAAATGTATAAGATACTCCACCTGTTTGTTCTTTCTTTATTGGGGAAAGACAGAGCATCAGAAAGATTCCTCTGCTTATCTTTCTTTTAGCTAAAAGCTGATCTGAATAAAGGCCACCAGGTAAATATCAGGTTTAGAATTTATATCCAAATTCATGTTAAAACCATATACGAAATTTCATTGTCAATTTATTTTACAACCCCTGTGGTGGTGGTAGTTAATAAGGGACTAATTAAAAACCATCAGCTTAATATCAATGTGAAAAAGTGGTTAATTCAGTTGGTGTACATTTCGATTATTTCAAATGATGAAGTGTTGTGACAAATTCATTTAGTGTTTAATTTATGCAAATACAAAGATGTGCATCTGTAGATCTGTTAGAATGTATTATTAAAGCAATTCATGTTTTTATTTTTTTTTCTCCAAAAAAATGTATATACATGAAAGCAATAAATATTACAAGTAAATAAACTCACTTTTTAGATTGTTTTTACTATTTTCTCAATAAAAAACTTATACAATCTAATGTACATTATGAAAGTTGTACAGCTTTTTATGTTTAAAATACACCTGCATCATTTTAATACAAGATATAAATATATATATATTTTGTCAAAATATATGATCATATTGTCAAAGAAACAAAAAAGTGAGACAAACATACACCTCAACATAAAAGTTATAAATAAGGGTCCAAGTGAACATTTTTGGGAGTAAAGACCTCTGATTCGTTGAAGGCCCATGTTGCTTTTTTCAAGTCGCCAGTCCAAGTCCAAGTTCTAGTTATGGGTGTAAGAAGGCAGTCAAGTAGCCCTCCACTACCATTTCCTGGTAGTTTTGGCGACCACCTGTCATGTTCATCTAGAGTATGAGATGGCGCTTGTTTGCTGGCACTTAGCAGGCCTTTGGGAATGTTGTTCAGAGTTCACTAGTACTGAACAATGGCATGGTTGGTTGAGTTCAGATGATCTGCCAGAGGAAGGGCATTCCCCGTGGCAGCAATAAGCCTGCAACCAGGGGCGCCACTATCCAGTCATTCCAGCCTACATCGCTGAAGTCCACATACAGCGTGGCGCCGGCAGTTGCGGTTGCGCGACGCCTGCTTGGGCTATGCCAGTCCGCGGGTCAGCTGGTGACCCTTCCATCGTGGCCAAAGGTAACCAGGAGGCGTAGGTTGCCCCAGTCCCCGCTGGGCCCTGTGCAGCGAGCGGCTGATGCGACATGTCGGCCTCCTGGTGGCGCGGGCGCTTGGTTGAGGTGCAGAAACCTCCACGGCCAGCCTCCGCACTTGGGAGGCGCCGCGAGTCCAGCGCAGCACGGCGGGGCTGACGAAGCCTCCCAGCGACGTGTTGTGCCGCACGAGCCGGTGTCCAAGAGCTGTGTGATCAGCTGCTCGGGCCGTGGGGGCTTCAGCACCTCGTGACACGCTATCCGGGTGAAGCCCCTGGTCTTCTGAGAGAGTGTCGGGCGATGGCCTCACTCAATCTGATACCCAGAGCCTGTTCAAGCCGAGAGAGCAGCTCGCCCTCTGGATGCTGCTGAGGCGAACAGGAAGCTTAAGGGCACATCTCACACCGTCCAGCTCATGCACCCTCTCCATGTGCTCTGAAAATTAGCAAGACGAGATGTGGGATGTTTATTCAGTGTGGTACATCAATCAATACGATGCGTAGAAAATAAACTCACAACTTTAATTCAGATGTATATCTTAGAAATTCAGTTTCCATGAAGATACTGTCTCTTGTTGATTTGTATCACTGTACTTTTGCCCCTCCAAAGTTCTGACAGTACCAGCAGATCAGCTTTGAGCTGTGTTAAGACTTCTACACTCAACATGCTTTAATTGACACAAAGACCGCATAATAATTTTCAAGCTCTCTAGGGTATTCAAGAACATAAATATACATTGGTCCACACTTCCTTATCTATCTATAAGGATTATCCTGCCCTCTTTCAATGCTTTCCAGCACTTTGCTGAAAACACGCATTACAAGGAGGGTGGTGATTAACGCTCACAGCTACAGTATAAACACAGTGAGGCTCCCTGTTCCACGCTCAGTCTGCAGATTTCTGGCAAGATCACCATTGTTAGAAAGACGTTGTGTCTACTATTTTCCTGCTCAGTCCAATTTCGTTATTTTGGCCACCCAGGCCCTAATCTTACCCAGTAGGTGGTTCTCATTATTAAAACCGCTGTGTTTTTTGATTAGCTCTGCAGTTCGTTTACACTCTAAGACATTTATCATTTTCTATCATGAATAATCATTATGAGTCAGACAACGACAGTAGAATCCCATTTGTCTGAAGCCCATGGAAAGGAGGTCTTGCGAGGGGAATGCAGGGTTTTCAAATCTTCAACCAAAGCTTATTCAAAATTTGAAATGGCTACGCATAACACCTTCTGTGCGTGCTAACTCACAAAGTCATTTAAAATGATTAAACAACAAAGTTATGTCACCCAGCAACAATGAATGAATACAAGTCGCGCTTACCTTCCTTGTAACATACAAAGTCTCCTCACCTTACTGTCCATCTGCTGCAGACTGTAATACCTCACCATGTTTTGGACAGATCAGTCAACTGAATCACACTATCGCGACAATGGTGTTTCCATGAAAGCAAGCACTCCCACTCAAAAAAGACCTCAAAGCTGCATATTAACATAGTTTACAAAGGAGAAGGAGGGTAAAAGCTTGTAGAGAGCAGTGGAACCCACACACAAACACACATATACACACATGCATGTACATACATTACTGTATCACAGGCAGAAGTTCCTCCAGCGGCAGTACTTTTCTTCACTATAGCTGGGTACGTTGCCGCAAGCAGGTAAGGCGGTGTTACCACTAGCAGTGTGTTTGATGTTTCCATTAAGGCTGACTCATCCTCCTTCCCTACTCCTCCTTAAGGGTGGAGCATGTTCTCAGTCTTAAAGCTCCCGGGCTTTCAGTTCACTACACTACAAGGTCACTTATTATTCTCACGTCAGCTCAACAGTCTCTCTAAGCGATGTGCAAGACAGATTTCAAGTATTTAGCATGTTTCAAGTTCAGCTTTCCAACCTCAACTTACATTTAACAGGTCATCAACCTGGGAGTTTCTTCGAGCCTAATTGAACCTCTGCAGCTGTCGCTAAACCAAGCAGATCCAAGCTCACAATAAACAGAAACCTCTCTAACGCCCAGTCTTTTCATCGCACCAGCTTGAGACTTGCTCCATCTCCAGAGCTGCAGCGCCTGCCTCAGCACCACATTGCTGGCAGTAGGGGCTTATTTAGAAGGCTGCAGAGTAGCATTAAAAGAGAATTGCACGCTGAGGAAGGTCCTTCTAAAAGAGCCTCCATATAAACTGGAGACATGAGAGAGAGCACACCCAATTCCAGGCCAAGACCGAGCTGCCGTGTTCTGCTGGGTGGGTGAGAAGTGCAAGTCAGTATGAGTATGCTTTCCTTCCAGCTGCTAACCAAACACGCAGAGTTTTGTGTCAAATGAGGCTCTTGAGAGCTTGTCTAGCAGAATTTTTGCCCTCTTATGCAGTGTTTGGTGACCACATCCTTAGATTCCTTGTTATGGCGGTAGATGGGTGGAGCTGCCTTTACAACCGTGTTTCAAGGATGTAGGAAATGTTTTTTTATCATGAAAAACTAGCTGTCCTCAACCATCCTAATGAAATATAACACTACTAAAATTATTGGACTGTCTGGCAACAGTGACCCGATTATGGTGTACGTTTTCTGCTGACATGATGCATTTATCATCTCTTCCTACTTTTCTTCTTATTTAATTCTACCACACGATGCCACCATCCTCCACTTTTTCCTTACCTTCATGGTGGAAGCCCCTCACAGTGTTGGCCCGGCTGGCTGACCTCTCTGGGTACTCAAAAGCAATGTCATGCCCCCCAGCCTCCTCGGCCTCCCCCGACTGCAGCCGATAGAGGTCCAGCAGGTAGCGGGGCACGGTGGTGGAGTTTTAAGGTCACAAGCCGCCTCTTGAGGTCAACATGCAGCAGCGTGGCCTCGAAGTCCCGAAGCAGTTCATGGCTCTGAGCGGCCGAACGACCCTGCAGGCCCGGTACTTTCTTTTTCCCTTCTTCAGGTATCAGACTAGCATGGTTGCTCTCTCCCAGCAGGACTTGGCGTATTAAAATCACCATCAGCATTCGATTACCAGGAATCATGATGTCTCTGGGGGGAGAAGCAGATGGTACAGGGAGATAAAAGATTAGGAGGGAACTGGAAAGAACAGGGGGGAAGAAAACACAAAAAAAGAAAGACAAGGAAGGGGGAGAAAGACTTCCATTTTAACTGATGGAAAATATTTGTTTTTGCTTTTTCTTCCATGCCTCTTCACTCATTTCCCCTAACTGTTCTCACTGAGGGCAGCTCTCCAGTTTTAATAGTTTGGTCTGGCTTGTTTACAGTAAAGCAGTCCCTGATCAGATAGGCCACTTGCAGTTTATCTTTGGCGACATCCTCCAAAGGTAAACAGCTGGTTCAAGAACCCAACTTTTTTGAATGGAATCTGAGGGCCATTCCTTCTTCACTCCCCCCCTCGTCTCCTCCCTTCTCCACTATGATTAGACAAATAAAAGAGGCAGCCCTGGGGTCAGAGCAAATTCTTAACTCGATAAGCAGCCACGGTCCCTCACAGTCTGCTCCAACAAGCCATGGGGCAAACCCAAGACTATGCGCCATATATTTAACTGGAGAAAAGCTCTTCCTCCAAAATACGCTGTCCAACACCCGAAAGTGACTTTCAACTCAAGTCTGGTTGCATGCCACATGAATGACCCGGTGGACAGAGAGGGGAAAGAGAAAAATGTGAGATGCGGCAGATGTGTCACATGGCACAAATTGAAATGGCATGGTCCACTTACATACCGACAGAAAATAAAGCATGGAAAAACAGTCCATGTTTGTTGGGAGCAGGCAATGGACACGTTTTTCCAGGAAATGTTAGGTGGTGTTGGGCGGCTGCAGGAGAACGTTGGAGTGACCCTGTTCCTGAAAGATACAGATAAAAACACAGGGAAATTATAAACTGAATGCAACTGCAAACACTTCAGGCTGCTACCTGGTATTTACTTAAAGAGCGGTGGAGGGAATGTGTGTATATCTGTGTTGGTGTATGTGTGTGTAAGTGGGTAAGAGAGAGACCCGGTGTCTCTTTAAGGCTTATCATTTTGGCTCATGAGCTAAGCTAGCTATTTACTGTAACTGGAATGTAAGGAGGTATGTGACACAACACAGAGAGCAGATCCCTAATGCCTCACACTCACCTAACACAGAAAACACACCTCATGAAACAATAACAGCTATTTCAGAAATTCAACAAAAACCTTCAATGAGCAAAAAAAAAAAAAACATAAGATAAAAGCCAGATTCAACTGAAAAAAATGTCTGAAACTACCCTCTCATGTTCACACACAGACCAAAGAGCTGATAACACGGCTTTGATCAGGAGTGGTAAAAATCTATATCCAAAACAAGAGGGCTGCTAGCTCTCAGAAACCGTCTCCAAGTGAACTCACTCAACCTTTATCCCTCCAAACAAACGAGATCAGCTATTTCAGACAAGGAACTAAATAGATCCATCTCAGAAGGGCCTCATCTCTTAGTAACGCTTGCCCACTTGAGGGATCAAACAGGTTGTAGTGACGCTGATGACAGGACTCCTGCTCTTTGACATCACTGTCATCAGTAGGAGAGCCGGACCTTCAGCCCCAGAGTATGCATGTGTGGTGTTTTGCACTTGATGAATCCACACCATCAAGGATATTATTCTTGGACTAGTGAGACTAGTGAAGACTAGTGAAAATACCCCCTTAAAAATAAAAATTAGGAAAGATTATTCACAGCTTTAACAGTCATCTTTTCTCTGTCAGGTTTAACAAGCACAGCAGTGTGGTTCTAATGATTCAATTCTTTTACACGTCATTTAAATGTGTTAAATGCTGCTGACTCACACTAATAAAATTACTGCATTTTTTTTTTTTGGACAGAGTGACCACAACAACAACAGCAACCATGGAGCAGACATTTCAACTCCAGAGCAATGCAGGTCTTTGGTCATCAGTTGGAGCCTGTTCTGCTGGAGAGCAACCAAGCATTACTACACGGTGAGGATGCACATTAACAGGAACACTGTATGTGTATGTGTGTGTAATGTACAGTTTGTGTGTGTGTGTGTGTGTGAGCATGTCTGGCCTCATATCTGTGTGATTATCTCGGCCCCTGCATGGCTCACTGTACATGCAATCAAGGATCTTTTTCCTAACAGCATTAGACTTTGACCTCTGATTGACCCCCCCCCTTTTCTCGGTCATGACACTAGGTCCAGTGTGTGCGAAGAAAGGGCAATGCGCAGTGTGTGTGTGTGTGCATGAGCTAAACGGTGGTGCACGCGCGAAATGTGCGCGTGCACGAGTGTGCCACCGCTTGCATGTTCGTGAGAACTGTGGCAAAGAGAGAGGAGGGTTCAGAACATGATCAGCTCTATTACCCAAGGGGTGGGGGGGATAACGTGTGTGTATGTGTGTGTGTGTGTGAATGAGTGTGTGTGTGAGTGACTGTGTGAGTGCACATCTCTGACAACAAACGTTCATTGTACAGAGAGGGCCTCTCCCATGATTACAGGGATTCATAGTACTCAAAAACACTGACCATACAGAACATCTTGTAACTGTAACCAGCCACTGACAAAGCTGCAGGCTAAAACAGACAGACACTCAAAGTGGTGCGATGATGATGAAAGAAGATGTAAGGCAGACAGGGAGTGACTTTCAACTCTGGAAAAAGTCACCGCGTTCATGTTTGCTGGCCTGTTTTCACCACTGTCGATTTAAAAAAAGAAAAGAAAAGCAAAACAAGTTTTTACACCAAACTCTGTTCATTTTTTCAGCGATTTTTCCCCACATTTATCAGCAGCGTGGCCTCGCATTCGCTCCTCTTGATCAAGCAGTGAGAGGAAAACAGAATTCCAGGATTATACAACGTTTTAAGAAGCTTCACACTCTGAAGACATTTGAACTGTGCGACAGACAGAGAAACATTTTGCAACCACAAATGCAGACCAGGGAGCAATTAGGCCGGAGCAGTCAACTGCCCTTGGCTTTGCTCGGTCCCCCTTGGCCCCCTCTCTCTCCCCTGACCAGAGATAATGTGATCAGACTATGCACATGGCTCTTCAGATGTGTTTTCTGAGGAATCTGACAGTGATGGTGGGAGGGAAGATGGGGGGAAAGGAGGGAGGGAAGGAGGGATGGCAACAGGTTACCACGGGAACAGCCAAATCTATGGCCTGATTTTATCATTTAAGATGCCAGAAAGCAGTTTACCAGCAGGTTTATAGTCATGGGAATAGTGTTTTGCAATCAGCTGCTATATTTCATGCTGGGTATCTCTTTCTGATCAGTGCTAAGCAGAGCTTTAGATTGTGTGATACTGATGTATTTATGATGTTAATGGACAAATAATGGCCCATATCTGTAAGGAAAAATCACACAATTTAAACAGTACCCTTTTTAATCAAGGGATTTTAATGGTTTGCTGATAACAACTGGGTTATGACTAAAGCTTAAAGGAGTTTAAATAATAACTAGGTCTTCACAAGGATTCAGTGTGCCCAACAAAAATCCTCATTTCTGTTGAATGAAATAAAACAGAGACCTGCAGTGACTGTTGTTGTTGAATAGTGGTTTGGGATTTTATTTGCTCCCAGTGAGCAGCTCAACACTAAGAACATTCACAGTCAGTGAGATCACTGAAACCAGGTTAATGGTTTTGTTAAGCTGTCTTATATTCTGAGAGAAAACAGCTCTGATATAAATGACGAGCTGCATGACTTTTTTGATTTCCCAGTGAGAAGAAATTAAAAGGAAGGGGGGGAAAAATCGCTTTGGCAAAGTCATATGCTCTCAGCTGATTTGCATAGTAACAGTAATATTTAAGTCGGAAACACAAAATATCAGGTAGCATCAACAAAAAGTCAGCACCTGGGCAAATATTTTCCTGAGCCAGCCAAAGAAACTTAGATTCTTCTGCCATTCGCACGTGATTTAATAAGTAAATAATTAAATATATCATTACATAATTACACAATGATTTCGCATTTAAACTTTGGCGAGTGTGTTTCCCAGCACGTTGGCGGAGAAATCTGAGATGAAAAGTAAAGGTGTGTGCCAAGGACGCCATGCGCCCGCAGGCCGCAAAATGTTTTCTCTGCTGCTGCATGACGGGATTAAGTGACACAATTTCACTTCATAATCGTTTGTTAAAAACAGGTGTAAACCTTTGAAACATGTGAGTCCTTGTAGCCTATTACACTGTGGCTCCGCAATTATAAACCGGATTCAAGTCTGCTGTAACTTTATGCCACTGTAATGTGTTGGCACTGGATGTTTTCTTGGAGACTTTGGACAGAAATGTGCCGATTTAAAACTGACTGAATGACGCGTGAATTATTGTTTAGCTATTTGAGAGGCGAGATTTAATTGGAATTTAAAATATTATCGTATCGTAAATAAACAATGTATTTTTTTTCCATCCTGGCTAAAAGTCGGAGCTGTGTCATCTCCATCTTTTACATTACGCATACCGGGATGACACGAAGCAGATACAGGTGTTGAATCACGAAACCTCTGCCAAACTTCGGGGAAAAAAGGTACAAAACTCCATAATGTAAATAGTTTAATTGTAGTGAGGAAGGAGAAGCGCAGAGAAACTGAAAGCTCTGTTTGGAAATGACCTCACTGTGTTGGTTTGTCACTGCTCAACTCTCCGGCACAAAAGGCTTTAACCTGTTACGAGCTCCGCCAGGATTAGAGCGCTACACGTCCCCATAAATACACTCCTATCTCACTTTATCTCAGTTCCTTTGTCCATGAGACAGACTGTGAGATTATTATGGACTTGTATGCTTCTACATAACTACTGGAAGTGCTGCACAGCTCGCGGTGAAGTCGGTTAAACGCGCACAAACACCAAAAGACCAAAACTAAAAATAAAAAATCACAAACTGTCAACGAGGTTCCTCCTGTGTTATTCAACAGGTTCGTTTTCTAACAGATCCGGTTCCGAATCTCTGTTAGTGTGTGAATGTGTCAGAAGATGAGCGCTTACCATCAGTAGAGGTACAGGTATCCTCGAATGAAGTGAATAAGGAAAGGGGAAGGTGTAAGGCAGTCCAGGCGTAAAGCCGAAAAACGCCGAAATGAGCCTTAAAGGAGAAGCTGGGTGCCTTTTTGGCTCATTAATCCTTTAGCGACACCTCTAAAATAAAACAAAAAATAGAAAAACGAGACGAGGAGGAGACTGGTGTCGGAGCGAAGGCCGGCGCTCGGGCTTTGAAAGCGGGGGTTTTTCTATCCGTCTCCAGTACGGTTCGTGAGGGCAGGCGGTGCGCAGGACGGGGAAAAACTTTCCAAATGATCCAGCATCTATGGCCCCTTGCAGTTTTTATCCCTCCCTGCCTCCTCCTTCCCTTCCCTTCCCCTCCCGTCCCTCCCCCCCTCCCCCCCCCCCCCCCCCCGGCCCCCACCTCCCTCATCTGTCTCAAACACCTTGGATAACCCCCCTTCTCTCCTCCTCCACTTAAAATAAAGAGCCTCGTTGCGCGCTGCATTCTCTTTTTTCATTATGTGAAACTTTGTCACTTTGCATTTAAATGCCGGGATCCAGACAGTAAACTACTTGTTGCAAGGTAACATCGTTGGCCCTCTAAATAAAGAGACCCGTGTAACTGCAGATGTAAACAATTGGGTCTAAAAGAGAATTTGAGTGGCATTTATTGGCCACGGAGGTCATCTAAATTCAGGAAGCCTAACTTTAAGATTTATTTTTTAGATGAATAATCAAATCAGACCAATAAAAATGTCAAAAAAATCAAATGAAAATAATGTTCCCTGTGCGGTTATGCGCTTTTTTTTTTTGGACCTAACGTAAATCACATCCGCTGACAACTCTCTCAGTCATTAGTCTGTGCTACACATTAGTCCTGAAGAAAAGCCTAAGTCAGATTTTTGGGGGTGGGAAAATCATAAATGGACCGTTTTTCTTATTTTTCTTCTTTTCTCCTCAGCAGTTATAGGGGCATTTATTCATGGTTTGGCCCCTATAGAGGCCATCAAGAGAGTTAATGAGGCTCTTAATAGTTCATCACTGGCTTTCACAGATATAAAGAAAGAGACAAACTTAAGTTCTTTGTCCTTTACAACTCAGCAGCTTCTTTTTCAAAAGTTATTTTTAGGGGTTCTTGGCCAAGTACTGTAGATATACAGTATGTGCATATTAGTTAATAGACCTTCAGATAAGATTTGAATAGTTTTTTTGTTTTTATGGCAGAATTTATTACTGAACTAAATGAATATATAGACTGTTTATCTAAAACGTTGCCTTAAAGGATAAAGTGGGATCCAGTGGACCCTCTTCAGGGACTCCTGTGGTCCATGACCCAAGACCCAAGTCTTTTAAAAAAAAAGATGAGTTTCAGAAATTAAATTATTTTATTCAGCATAATCCCACTTATATTTGCTCACTGCAGCAGGTAGGCTAACAGACCGGGCTTGCTATTGTTTGAAGTAAGCAGCTTTTTGTGTTCTTTAGGTGCAGTGTGGGGCAAAATCTGTCAAGCTCCCAGGTTCTTGGGAATTTCCGTACTCAAGTTGACCAATACTGAGGACACAATACTGAGGTGGATTAACTATCTGATAGACTGCATATCTCAGCAATGTGTCACTGTCATAGTCCAGGGATTTACCCTCAGGTAATGATTGAAAAGTCTGCAGATTTTGGCTGAAACTTCATGCACAGTGAGAGTGCACTAAAAGGAAGTAAAACACACAGTTCACCCTGAGTTGAAACTTGTCCAGAAAGTTTCCAAAGTAAAGTGAATTTAATCCACATAAGGGTTGTAGGTCTGAGACACTGGTATTTACAGCTCCAGCATAGATGTAAATTGGCCACAGTGATTCTTGCATGTTTTAAATCTGCTCTGGATCCCTCTGATTCTCTTCCTGTCCTGGGGTACATGCCTCAAGAAAAAATAACTTTCCTTGCGTTGAGGAGCCATGTTGATTAGTTCGGGACAAAACAGTGGTTTATACAGATCATGAGATCTGGGATGAAAATAATCTGGCAGAGAATCAGAGAATTTATTTTGTTAATCATTATTGATCTCCTCAGTCACCCTGACAGGCTTTGGTTAGAAAGTCTTATGCCCCATTGAGCTTCCTGACTGCTGACTGCTTAAGATAAATCCCCATGCAAAAGCTGCAGATCACTGGCATGTTGTGTGTGTGTGTGTGTGCATCTGTGCATTCACGTGCGTGTGTGTGACTTCTGGAGATGCTTTATGACTCAGACCACTTAGTGCCTCACCTTCTAGCACATACTGGCCTGGGTATGACTCGTGATTCTGGATTCAAGTCAGATTGTCTCATTTCAACACCATTACTAAAACTATTTGTGTTTGTCTCTTTGATGGGACCTTTGTCATGCACATTATTTTGTCAGACTTGCAGCCTTTCTTGTGGGATCCATATTTCATGTTTTCACTTTCAAGTTCTAATGACTGGGACTAATCATGCTGATGACCTGATATTGCACCAGGATACAGCTTGATCAAACAAGTCTTTTTTTTAAAGCCTCACTGCGGTGGTTTGATATCATAAGATTACTGGGAGATATAATTTTATATTGAATACAGCCAGCTCTGCAACAGCAACAAGTGTCCCAGCTTCCTTTGCACTGATAATAGAACTACAATTTGAGAATAAACAGATCATATATGATGTTTCCAGCAACATTTTTTACAACATTGTATCTATGAATTACATTGGCAGGAACTACTTTCAAACTGCGAGCTAAGTTTAAGGTTGTTTGGTACTTCTTTAGTCATTTGGATCATCCTCAGTGATTTGCAACATTGTTATTATTATGTGTTGTACTTGATTGGAACATTGCTGTAGCTTAACATCACTGAGATGTTGTAATAAAACATTTTTTAATGTTAAATATGTGATTTTATACCTTCGTTTTATTGTCCTTTTGTTGCACTGTAACTGTGCAAAATGTGTGATAAGACATTACCAGGTACAGTGTTACAGAGCATCATACCACACTGTCTCTTATAAATTAACAATTGACCAGATTATTTTACAAGCTGCTGTTTGTGACATTACTTAGATATATGAGATATTGAGATGTAACGCCGCGTAGCAGCGACGCGTTATCCGTCAGCCAGTCAAAGACAAGCAAGACAAGACCACACCAGCACTACCTTAGACCACAAGATGCAAACCGAGATAAGCCTGGAAACAGTCATGTAAAACAAACAAAACAACAGAGTTATGCGGAGCAATTTGTTATGCCCAGATAAGGAGATTAAGATCAACCTGTACGGTATGTACCAGTGAAGGAAAATGTGAATAGTTTGTAGTAAATAAGGGAATGAAGCCTGCATATAGCAGTGTTACTCAATCAAATGGCAATGGAGGACATGTGGTCTGGTATGAACAAGGCCACTTTGTAGTTTCAAAGCTTTAGGAGCCATTTCAGTTTCGTTTTGATGAACATTTATTCCCATTTTTCTTATTAATTAGAATATTTACTTTTCTTTTCCGCAAGAACACACTCACCTGTATATTTACCAGCGGTTGTAAAACTGTTTTCCATGTTATGGTGAGGACGACGTTATGGGTGCTACTTGACAAAATATGACAAAAGCTGTATTTGGGCTCATGCTAGGGTTTTGAGTAACTGTGGCAAAGCAGGTTTAGCTTTTTCAATAATACTATATGTGAATATTAATATTGACACTTTTTCCCACTTTTTCAATGCACTGAATTGTTACAGAGAGTTGCAATAACCAAAAAGATGTTCTAATTAAGTTGCTCTCATATTTAATTCTGTCATTGAATCAAAATGACATTTACCCAGAATATCTCATACAGTACCCATAATGGCCTGAGGGCCTTGCTGTGTTCCTTCAGCACAGTCTGAGCTGCCACCAACCAGGCTGCTGGAGCACCTGAAGTTGCATGCAGTGGATGTCCCATCCCAGGTGCTGACCAGGCTTAGCCCCTTGAGCCCTCCAGTTCAAGGATTACCAACCGCGGGTGGTTAGACCCATGGTGGCAGCGTATCACCTGACTTATTTCCTTAATACTACGACATGAACCTGTGGTCCCACTGTCTGAGTCTCTGTGTGTGTGTGTGTAGAATCTGGTGCGCCTGATTTAAAAATGGTGGTATTTCTGTGTGTACTACACCAACTATCAATCATTTTTCTTTTTTTCTGTGTACATATTACGTTTGAAAAAGTGACTGTACAAACTTGTGGGAAAGTTCACCTGCTATCATTTCTTTTCTTTTGAGTGAGCTGAGCGCCAAGCCAGCAGAGCCTCTCACTTCTATCTTCTGACATTTGCCTTGGCCACGGTGAGAGGCAGTGCTTTGCTGCTTTGACGCTAGCTAGGAGAGGTACTGCCTCTGTGCGCCTGTGTTACCAACCTGCTCGGAGCCACCCAACCCAGCCTCAATCAGCAGCAGCCTGAAGGTGACCTGGCCGATGACCCCGAGCCTGATGTCATAACACACACCTTCATTTTTCTTCTTTCTGACGCCCAGTAAGTGTTCGCTTAGTGCAGACACGCCGAGCCATTGATCAAACTCAGCTTTAATGCTCAGACTTCTTGTTGGAACATTCTTCAACACAGTCACCGTGTTTCTTTTGGGCGCCCAGGCTGTTTGTCCTGTAATCCCTAACCCAGCCCTGGGACCTAAAAGCCTGTAAGTGGTGTGAGGGGTTAAGGAGAAGGACAAGGAACGGAGTTTGAGTACCCATTGACAAACTATTTAACTGTGGCCGGAATTGGCACAAACCTGGGCGAACCTAGAAGTAAACAGAACTAAATGGAGAGGGATGGATGTTGAATTGGTCTGAGCCCGGGAGCAAGAAAACCATATCCGCCCTTCGACCAAGTTTTCAACCCCGCCACCAGAACAAAGATAGGTCAAGTCTCTTCCGCCCATCTCTTTCAACAGTCATCACTGTTCAGATAAACACTATAAGTTCCTTCTACAAAATGTTTAGCTTTAAAGTCGTTGATTTTCTTCAGGTTTTGTTCTCGCCCTGTAGACAAAAGTACAGAAATGGTTTGTCTGAATAGCTAAGAGTATCAGCAGCTAAGTTATTTTAATGATAAGATAAAAGGACCAGGCTAGAATAAAAAGTGGTCATGCCAAGCCATCATTTCATATGACACCTTGTTGAGTGATATCATCATTAGAAAGAGAGATCAATACCAGTAGACACTCAGCGATGCGAATAAGGTCTAGTCTGCGGATGCTGTGGAGTTGCTGGCTGCTTCCACAAGTGAGTGGCAGGGCTTAATGTTCCTCCATTCCTGCTGTCGCTTCTAAACCTGCCCTCAGATGTTATCAAAGGGAGCTGGTCAAGTGAGTGGCGGAGGCCTTTTAGCCTTTCTCCCTCTGTCAGGGCGCAAGGAGACACACTCGGGCTTCAACACTGTCCAGACGCAGCCTGAGGGGGCAATGCCTGATGCCGGTTCTGGGGGGTTACGCTTTGGAACTTTCTCATGGATTAAAAGCTTTTATCAACATCTGAGTCACACTTAGATACTCCTTTAATTGGAGAGGGGAATTGACTGCCCACACCAGTCCCTGAGAGGCTGGCTAAGAGGCAGCCAATGTTCCTCCTGGTGGTAATTGCTTGGTGATAGAGAACTGTCATGTTATGTCTCTGGAGTTCAAGAAAATAGATTAGACATGGAATAAATGGAAATTATCTGTTGAGAACATAATTAATGACATGCAACACAGTAGACTGATACAGTGCCTTGAGAGGTAATGTCTCAAAATTGAATATCTGGAATCTTTGGGGCCAAAACAAATGGAATATTCTCAAACTAGTTATGATTTTCTGTTCAATTTGGCTGTTCAACAAATAGTTTCATTTTTACTGTCATTACCAGGATAAAAGAGTAGATTTTCAGAAATGTTTCTAATCCGATTTTCAGAAAGTCACGCATCACCTTTAACTGACCCTGACTGAAAAGAAGAAAGCCAAAAGTATCAAAATTATTGATACGACTGTTTTCGGGTTAACTGCAGTTTTCATCCTGTCAGCGGTAAAGGGTTCAACACTATAAATCAGAAATGGCCAGCCGCAGCCATTCCCAACAAACCATTGTGAAGGAAGACATCAGCACAGACTTTACAGAGTGTGGAGTCCACCTCAAAGCCTTCTGCCTTACTTCCAAACTCACCACCTCTATATTATAGTTTCACTGCATCTGGTCTTAGCATTTTAATATAAGAAGAGGTTCTAAAGGGGTGAGTGTCAACAACGCCTTTTTTCAAACCAGCGGCATTTAATACAGCATGTAAATCACCCAGGGACCTGTTATCTCTTCCAAGAATGTAATTACATACTTCAACAAAACATGAAAGGTACCCAAATGTTTTAAAACGCAGCTCCCAAGACTTGCAAAAGGAATCTCACAGTTGGAAATGCTAACATCCCTGTGTGTGGGCGAATCCATGGGCAAGAGGAGAGGAGATACAGTAGAAAAGACAAATACTTGACAAAAAAAAATCAGCAATATAATGCTAAATTTAATATATTATTTTTACAACCCGTCTTATTTTGCTGATTTTTTGCCACTGACCGCTACTAAAGGACCACACTAATTACTGTCACGACAGCTGTCAGGCTTTCTGTGTCAAGGCACACATGCAGCTTATAGCTGGCAGATTTACTACTTGAAAATTATTACTCATTTTTAAACAATGGCCCTTGTACCTCAGACAAGACAGAGATAGAAGATGCCTGCTCGCTTGTAGCCAAAGAATTACAATAAATTATACCAATCCGAGGCACTAGGCTAATTTTTATCTCAGTGCCTGGTTTAAAAACACTGTTTTCGGGCTGTTTTTATGTCTGACTTCTTTTTAAAAGGAGAATTGTAAATGTGATTTATGCACTTGCTCTGAAATATGATTTATGCTTAAAGACCGGGCTAAAGCAGTGTTTCTCAGGCAAACGCCACGCCCCCCACCTGATCATCATTCCTAATGAAGAGAGAAGAGATCAACCTGTTATTTTATCTCAGCATACCGTGTTTATTGGTTAGCCTTCATTTATTAACCTTTTTTCAAATCACATTTTTATCACTTCATTACAAGAGAAAAGGCTGTAGGATTAGATTAACTGATAAGTCCAGCATATTCCAGGTAATGTTGGAAAAAGGTTGCTTAAATATTATAAATACTCCCCAAATACAATAAAGAGAAGGGGCAGAGTCAATAACTCAGCTTCAAACTCTGTTAGAGATTATATGATTTTCAGCTTGCTACACCCGTCAGTTAAAATGGCTACACAGGTACATATCTTATGCATAAATTTATCGCTCAGACTACTGGTCAATAGCCATGGTCGCTGTGAGTAACTACACATGCCAGCAATCATCTCACTGACCGATTATGTGCCCGACCTATATGTCAAAACACCAATAAAAGCAAATACAATTGATTTATTAGAGAGAATGAGGTTTATCAAACCTGGGGTCTCCAGCCTCGATATTTGTCAGTGCAGGTCGGTTTGTGGGGTCAATATTGCACAACAGCTGATGCACAGCAGAGAGGAGACTTGTCAGTTGGTGCAGTTTGTCAAAGAAATATACTTTTGATTGACTTGAGAAAACATGTTTGTTACTCTGTAAAGCAAGTGACTAAATTTGAATTGTTTTTAATCAGTGCACGACATTTTAATACATTCAAATCCCAGTTAGTGATTATTTGTTATGGGTTATGTGCATTTAGCTAAAAATATGTCTCTAAGATTTTCTTACATAGCCATAAACTTAAGTATTTTAACCAGCGGTAAAGTACGCTTTTTTCCTTATGTGAGAAGTAACATTTGTAACTTTTTAGTCTTAAACCATGTCCATTAAATGTACTGGTATGTATAAACTGAATTATATGGCTGCCAGAAATGAAGTTTCCTCAGTGATACGGTATGTTTATTCACCGGCTTAATCCAGTCTGAGTAAAGCTCCTGTGTTTGTGAGTATGTAGCTGTTCTAACCGAGGCTCTGTATCCAGTGACTCACTCCGGACGTGTATTACCCGCGGTGCAGTCGGAGGCTCAGGGTGTCTGGCCTGCTGCTTGGGATTTAACGGAAAGCAGTAGGTGGTCAGGTTTATTAGGTCTCACAGAGATCCAGGAATGCTGTAACCCAGGTTGGGATCTGTCAAAGCCCGGGACCAGAACCAATATGTTGTGTATGTTTGAAAGCAGGAAATGCACTTATGTTGGAGCGGAGCGAGCGGTACTGGGTTCCACCCAGCACCACATAATTAACCAGGAGGAATTTGGTTACTTTAAAGAGAGAACCTCTCCACTTTGCTTTCGGGCAAAAGTATGTAATTATTGCATGGAACGAAGACGCTTTAGAGTGGCTCAACATCTTACAGGCTGGTAGCAACAAAGCTCTGTTGGAAGTATATATGAGCCTGTTGTGTTGTTTTGGGAGCAAATTCTACAAAAATGACCATGATGACATATACACACTAAAACCACTATTTGTCAGTGTTTGAAACTATATAAACCCTTTACAAAAACTGAGGAACATTTAAAAGGCAAGTCATCTCGGTTGTTACCGACGCAGATATGTATGCTTAGGAAAGGGTACTGGGAGAAGGGGAAATCCACGAAGAATTCCTTTGGTGTGATATCCTATGATCTTTTTCTGGATGGCTGACTGAAAACTTAATTTTAGCTGCTGCTGGCTTGTAATGGTGGGTCATTTGCCTATGAGTGCAATTGCAGATTACAAACAAGGTCCTGCGCACTGCTTTAGCCAGGGCCTGATTTGAGAGCTGAAGTCAGGTGGGATATTTACCCCACGCACTCACTATAGGTTACCGCGCCATAACATACTGTATGTAAAGCAGTCATGCACAAATGCACACCTTGGGACCAGAGCTTGCTACACCATGACAAAAGGTCATGTAAAAGAATAAGGCTGGGAAGTTATTCTACATTTTCTTATTGTCAACAAGTCCCAGCGAAAATATAAAAACATCAAACTTTATTTTATCTCTCAGTACTTGACTCTAGCTTGTCTGTTGTCCCAGCCCCAAGCTGAGTGTAGCAAGCAAATCTTTAGAAACAGGGTCACAACACACTTCCATTTTTTTTAAATAATGCAAGATACTCAAAAGAGATGGGTATTGTAGATATGGCAACATTTCTCAAACGAGTAAATAGGACATTTGTTGGGACTTAGATATTTTGAAAATTGAGTTTTCATGGCGTGTGACAATTGATTCAAACCTAACTATAGTGCCCTTGTTGTTCATCAGATTAAGTAGCATGTCACCCAGTACAACAGAGTGACTCACTCTGTTGGTTTAAAATAGCCGGAGAGTTGGATAGCAGCATAGGTTCATTGTTAGTTCTGTCAGCAGAACTGTTCTATTCGTACTGCCATGAGCTTTTGGATTAGATTTGTGAATAATCTTCGAGGCATTTTAGTTCTCCTAGTTGTGTTATGGTCTGTAATTTGTGGTGGCTAGTGCAGATCCTAAATCAGATAGTTAATATTGCGTCAGATGTAACTCCGTTGTTGACTGCTGGGAAGCTCCTAAAAGCATGCTTAGTCATATTCAATTTTACCGCCAACCGAGCTCCTTGCGAAAGCATGCTTTCAGAGTAGAGAGAGAGAGACAACGCCAGTGAATACGAGGGAGTTATCGGCCGTAAAAAGATGCCTGCCCTTGCCAAACAAACACGGTTTCAACACACAACAAAGCTAAAGTTGGGAGGAAAAAGCAGTCAGATTTATCCGGCTGTAGTTTTTCTGAGACATGGTAATGATCCAGCTAACTGGGGCCACATTTTCTCCTCTCTGTGCTTCACCACTGGTCCCTGGGGTCACATGACACAAATTTCCGCCGACAATAAAATAAAATAAATAAATAAACAAAGTACAGTGATTCCAAAATGGTCAAGACATTAAGACTAGTTTTTTTTTAACTGCAAGACACGAAGGTAGCTGAGACTTAGCGTGAAGATTTCCGCCAGGCCCCGGGTTAGAGCAATCAATGATACTGAAAAGTTGTCGCTCGGATTTCTTTCCAAGGTCTCAAAGTAAAAACTCATGCAACTTGAAGTCTTTCTCCCCATCGGAAAATTCAATTCTATAATGACTGTGTGTTTATATGCACATCAATATCTCTTTATCATTTAGGAAACACAACACGCCTAGCCTCTGTGTTACACGATGCAAACATCGTATCTCATATTAGAAACCTAAATATTTGACCTAAGTCATCATGGAATAAAAGTCACTGGGAAAAAAAAAAAGTTAAATAAAAATACCATACTTTTATGATATTAGCCAGGATAATGATGTATGTGTTACAGGTGATGTTGTTCCAGTTACGTCTGTTGTGGTTTGGCTCACTTTAAATTGCTATTGTATCTGAGGGCCTATTTGAAATGTTTTGTTTATTTATATGAGCAGTGATATCCGCAGGATCTAAAAGATATGTATAAACATAATATCCAGAATTTGATTTTAACCAGAACACAACTAAAAATCCCCCCCAAAAAACAGTGCATGTGGCAAAACCTTCCCTCGCCTCCATCCTTGTTCCTGTAACCAACACCTTCCAACCTAAGCCGCTTCTCTCAGGATGAGGTGCGAAAAACGGGAAGCTCAGCCCTGCTATGGAGCCCGCCAGTCACCATGGTGACTGCTCAAACACGCCAGCGGTTGGGTGTTGGGTTAATCTGCCAACGGTTATGTTCAATCAAGGTTTCCTTCCAGTGCCTCTACCCCACCCACACAGGAGCCGGGGTCGCAGGCAGGGAGAGAGGTGAGACGGAGTAGGAGGAGGGAGGAGGAGAGGAAAAGGCTGAGAGGGAACGGATGGGCAACCCAGTGACTTCTCAGAGGTCCCCATCCCTCCTCACGCCAGTTTTGCAAATCACACCACAGTTCCTGCTTCTGTCCTTTCTCCAATCAGAACTTCTAGCTGGCTGTTATTTATTTACGCACATGGTCATTACAAGCAGCTAACTGTGGGTGTTGAGAGCGTAGCACAAAACTTCACATACTAAGTCTCGCTGTGGCAAAAAGATACTACAGCACAGCCTATATAATCATGTTCATGTTGTTTTTCCCAAACTTTACAATGGTCAATGGGGTGAAGCCTCCTATTAATTAACATGGGGAAAAAAAGTTTAACTGAACACAATAGCAGCCTCTTTACACGAGACAATATTAATCAACATGCAAGCATGTTCCAGTAGCGGGTCAGAGCCAGGATTTTGGAAACACTGGTAAATGAGTCCAAATTCTCCAGAACCGCCTTTGAGAAATTTTTGACCAACCACCAAATCAAAATAATAATCACCAAAATTTTCAATACGAAAAAATCAAAATTTCACGTTTTATTTATTTGTAACTGTTGAGTTGTTCTTTTCAAGTCCTTTCTACACTTCTAGTGGAGAATAACAAATCTGTCTTAGTTCTTGCCACCGTGAATAGTCAACAAATTGTATGATATTTAGAATAAAATATCATCAATATATTTGATTAGTTCAATTAACTGGAGAATGTAAACCTAATTAATTTGATTAGATTAAATAAAATTTCAGAAATATTCCTGTGAACATGACTCAGTGTCCTGGTGGTAGCTATTATCATTGGTGTCACTGATGAATGTTTTCTAATCGACCTTTTCTACTTTTACAAAACAAGCGGTAATCACTGTCACAGAGATCATTTTCAGAGTTGAGATTATAAATCACTATGCAGTGTTTAGCAGCTGATAAACTTCCAAACCTTATGGATGTATGAACACACACACGCAACTCAGCACTTACAGTTCGAACAGCTTTAGAGGTACTGCAATGTGACCTTTTCCCGTAATTGGTTACACCTGCCTACACTGTTACCGCCAGCCACTGAGCAATTATTAGCCGTTGCCATGCTCAAAGGCTCTTTCAATAGCGTTGCAAATATAGGAGCGGTCAAGGAATTTGCCTCCTTCCGAGGCAAGGATTCAACGCCTTCCAGTGTAACTGTATTACATACACGCCAGCTGAGGTGACTCACAGTCGATTTAGCTCATCCACCTTGTGTCATTTCCGCGTGATACCAAATTAGCAAACATAAGCAATGAAGGCTCTCGAAGAGGGGTTGTTGACAAAAGGACAACAAACATTTACAGAAGCTGCTGCACCTTTCTTGGCAAGATTTGTTATGAGATGAGATATCAGAGGAAATCACAGCAATTCACTGTTTACGGGTTTATTTTTGGGCTTGATTATGTGTAACCCACAGCGCTTTCAGAGGCTTTTTTAAGAACACTTCAATCCATCGGGGCCTCAGCCGTTGTTATTATTATTGCCTGCATCTGTTGGAAAACCAAATAATGGCGGTGTAATTTTCATCATGGAATGATGGGAATGGGTTCTGTAAGGTGAAACCGAACAACGAAGCATGGCTGTGACATCATTGCTTTTAAATTTGAGCCGGTCCGCTTACAGTGACAGAACCATCTGGGCTGGTTGGAGAAGGCCGGATGATCAAGGGAGTAGCAGTGTGTTTGTGTGTGTGTGTGTGTGCATCTGTGCTTGTGTTACTATATGTAGTACAGTATGTGTGAATTTGCTAAGCCCACTTGTACTAAACATTTGAAGTTTTGGTTTCACTGTAGGTTTTTAATATGATCACTCTGTGACACAGCCGTTTAACCCACTTTTAGCGTCGAGGTGCTTGCAGGAGAACGATGTGCAAGATCGAAAGGAATGTGAGGTTTCTGGGTGAATGTCGGGTTCACCCAGAAACACAGAGATAATGCGGATCTAGAGTCGCTGAGCACTGATCCACCTTAAAACTCTCTGACACTCTTCCGGTCTATTTCACTAAGCTTTTATTTGTGTATCCTGTCATATTAAATACACATACACTGCACACACACCACAGAGACACAGAGACACACACACACACACACACACACTGCTACCTACTCACGCCACCTTGCCCACACTCTATTTCAGTCTGGACTTTACCGTTCTAGGGACCGCAGGCCCCACCACATAGAGAGGACTGTGTTGGGCTCTCTAACCCGAGTCAGACCAGGCTATTCGCTGGGGTGGGGCAGGGCAGCGGTGGTGAGGAGGTGGGGTGAAGGTGGTGGTGGGTGGCGGGGTGTAGTGCTATCTCGCAGCTGTTTTGCTAAGGACGGCGAGGTCTCTCAGCATAAATTTCACTGATATCACCTCCATCAGAGGGCCATAAAGCTGATTTATTATAAATACAGCTCTCATGTGTTTACTGCGCGCATTCTTGGGCCTGCAACATCTTTCAAAGTGAGCACTTGCAGGTGCTCTGGCTCAGTCTCCGTGGGGCAGACTGGAGGAAATCAAAGAAAAAAGAGGAGAGAAAAAAACGACGACAAGGAGACACAGAGAGAGGGGGTGGGTCAGTGGACAGGGAAGGAAGAGAGAGAGGGATAACTAATGAAGGTGGCGAGCTAGGAAAACATGGCAGCCATGACAGTGATGATTTAACTGTAAGGATAATGTGCAAAGGTATTGAGTTACTCTCCGTCTCCCACTTTCAGCTCCCAGAAAATACATCTGAAGGTGAGATTCCAGCTAATCTGCCTCTGCTGCACATGATACAGCTTCACAGCTTCAGCAGATAATGGATAATGGTACACGACAGGCCACAGTAGCAGGATTTGATTGTGATTTAAGTTGTAGCAACAACTGACTCATGCACGAGGTTCATTACGGTTTGAGTCATTTGGCAAAACAGTCTTAGCTGATGGTCCATTTACAGGATTGGTCTGGAGTTTTTGACAGTATCACATGGTTCTCATCTGCAGATTGAGGTTGATCAGTTGTTGCTGAGCTGTAAATGTTCAAACTTTCCTTGATTCTGAGAAACTCAAGGACTTCTCATTCATGTTAACCCAAAAATTTAGCTTAAGGAGCTATTTGCCAAGTTTTGCTATCACTATATAGCCAACATTAGCATTAACAGCTGTTTACTTACCAGTCTAGAGGAAACATTGCAAGTTGAGTATCAAACTTCATTCCATTACTTGTCAAGAGCTGCCTCCAGTGGTGGAAAGCAATGGCAGTGTTTTGCTTCTACTTCTATCACTTCCTCCACTGAAATTAGCAAGCTAACCAGCCAGCCCTGGCCTATCTCCTCACTTACTGATTGCAACTTACTGTAGTGTCCAGACTGCCCTGAAGAAGTAGCACTGCTCAGAGGGCATATTCTAACCTCATATATTGTAAATGCAACAGTTGCTGAACCTCTTGGCAAGCAACCATCACCACCACCTGCATTGGGTTTCTGGCGATGTTGCCATGTCCCCAGATTTCAGCAGTTACTGTGTTGGTTAAAAATACTGTCAAAGCCAAAATAATTGACTGGAATTATCCTTTAAATACAGTAAATCATATCTGAGGCCTTGACTATTTGAATTAACAGCCCCTAAACCCTGTGAAACCATCAAAATTTTCTGTTTCTACACTTTGTAGCATGTATTAATGGAAAACTAACATTATTTCATGAGTTCTTTAAAAATAATTTTATGCAAAACTAAACAAAAACAAAACACTAAAACAAAACAGGGTTCCACGTATTTTACCTCTTGTAGTCACCTGTTTTCATCTTAATCCATGCATCTCAAATTCACCATCTGCTTGTGTTCTCAGAAAAGCAGTGGGATAGAATCTAATTTCTCCAGTTTCTGGACATTAATCTTTTTTTTTTTTTTTTAAATTTTATTTTGTATACCAGTGGTGCTGTCAGAGGGCATGGGAAAAACATGTTTCAGTGATGACAACAAGCGGTATTTAATCTTGTTTTTGAAATAAAGACTTGGCACCAGTGAGTGTAGCGTTGAGAAAATTAACAGTTCTCATCTTACAACTCCTGTTTATTTTAAGCACTTTAATCCACTCACATAACAGGGGTTCTTTTGCTTAATCTTACCACTTTATTGTTTGATTGCAAAGCAGTATGACTAAAAGATAACATCTAAAGGAAACAAAATGGAGTCCAGATGACTGAGAGGGGAGTATTCTTCACCGCAGCTTGGTGTATTTGTTTTCGCTTGATCTCACCTCTGTTTCCGACAGTGACACGGCAGAAAGGACGAGTCAGGAGGAAGGAAGGAGGGGGTGGGTGGGGGTGTCTTGGCTCCCCTTTTGGAACCCGTAAGTAGATCGGCAATAATTAAAAAAGACGACGCAGAGAGAGAGAGAGGAGAAATGTGAGTCATTCCAGAAATGCGAGGGAGCTGCTCGCTTTGTGGATACAGCAGGAGATTGACTAAACCTAACACCGGGAACTGTGAACACACCACTGAGCTGCATCATTGTGTCTCTCTGACCTCACACACACTCATATATTCTCTTTTACTAGCCATATCTGATGCAAAGATGATGCTGGAAGTGAAAGAAAAGTAAGAGATTTGGACATAAGAAACACTAAAGAGCTCAGGTTACTTTGAGGATCTGCAGTTACTAGACGAAAAAGTGAAAAAACAGAGGGAGCTGCAGATTTTTTGGCATGCAAAGAGATGGGAAAGATGATGAGAAAATCTTTCACTTTGACGGAAGCCTTTTAGCAAACCTGTCAGCGATGAATGTGTTCACTTCAGGCTCAAACAGTCCACCTCAACTCCTCACTTCTAATCAATCTTCTCCTCTGCTTCATCCCTCCTCTCTCTCTTTTATTTGTTAAACACTTCACAGTAAAAGCAGGGGAAGCAGCTTTGGTAAACAGTAACATTAAGCTACCATTGTTTTAGAGGCACCTGCTATGCCATGGAGAGTGGTTAAGCTTTGGTATTTATTTGTGAAAGGCACACACACACACACTCACACACAGCAACATGTAAACAAATACCCACAATCGTCCTACCACTGGTCCACAATCTGGCTTGTGTTTGCTTTCCGGCATTTTTCACAGGGTGGAAATATTTAGCCCTGATGAAACATGCATTTATCTAGCTTTTTTTTCCTCCCCAACCACAACCTCTAAAATCAAATAAACGAGGGAGCTCTATTCTTTTTTTTCCCTCCATAAAACCCCATCAAGAGGAATGCTGGTAATCCATGTCTACTCCTCCATCATGCCTTGTTCCTCTCATTACCAGCCATGTTGTTCCTATTACGCCTCAACATCCTCTGCTCTTATCAAGATAAATGCGCTGAGATATCATTTCATGTTCCCCCATTTTGCTTATTGCCTGCCCAAACACAGAACACAGGTTCACTGCACTGAACCAATTTGCTGCATGGTTGTGGTGTGGGAGTTATTTTTTTTCTTCTATCCCTCCTTTCTCTTTTTCTTTCTCTTTGTGAAAGCTTTTCCACTGACTTTCCCGGCTGCTCCGGGCATTTTTTCCCCCCCCTTTAACATAAGGAGTTGTTTACTTGGCTCTGGTTTAAGATGGAACACAAGCCTCAGAGAGCTGAGTTAGTTAAAATGATGCAGAGGAAGAATTGCAACAACATGTACATGACGGATATTGTAAAACAGATGAAGGGCAGTGTGCACAAAGGGGATTACAATAAGATTTGACAGGTTCCATATAAGATGAAGTTTTCAGAAACTTTATTTTGAAATTCTGTGTTGTTTTGATTCTGTGTACAAATCTGATTTCTCAGCAGCAGAAAACCTAGGAAATAGTTCAGCATACCTAGGATGCGTCTTGGGCATTTCAGCACCACAATTCATGTCCAGTCCCAATGTTCAATGCCAGTGCAGGAAGAAGTGAGTTCTTTGCATAGTGAGGTGGACAGTGGGTGTGGAGGTGGGGTGGTTGGGGTGCTGGCTGGGTGTCCGATCTTTGTACAGGTGACCAGAGTTCATGTACTGTCACAGACCTGAAGTTAACATCTGCCTTTTTATTTATTGTTACCTTAAGGAAGTGTTTGATTTATTTGGCATTGCACTTCTGTAACACTATCAGTCTCATGATGGACAGTTAAAAAAAAAAAAAAGTCTGACTTCATCAGTCTGGAGCCACAGAAGGCTTTATACAACGTCTTTCACGTATGTAGTAGTACTCCCCAAGACTTGTAAACTGACTTTGATTTGTAACATCGATGGAGTTCCTCTTTAACCATACTGTAGTTGCCAAGAGCAGATACTGTAGAAAGCAAGGATTTTGAAAACGCTGGCACTGAATGTAATCCAGGGTTTTGCAGAATTGTCCAATATTGACATTTTTCTCTCGCTATAGGGTTGGAAGGCAAAACCGTCTCCATTATAGAGAACAAAAATCCTGGCACCATTTCTAGCTTACCCCACTGTTCCAGCAGCTTCTGAAATTCAATGAGATCTTTTATTAAGGGCTTCTTTCATCTGTCTTTATCAAAAAAGACAAACTAATCCAGGGTATTTACTATCCATATTCTAAGATATATGAGGATGTACCAGTGCAAATTAAAAAAAATGTTTGTTAGCACTCAGAAAGCAACAGCTCTTTCTCTACAGCTTTCTTCAACACAACATCCTTATCTATTTTATTCCTCTACACTGTTTTTGACGTCACTAATCTCAGTTGTCTGAAGATATTAGACAATTATGTGCAAGCCCAGATTACATTCAATAATAATGTCATTTAGCCTCCTTCTTGCCAACATTTTCAAAATTAGTTCGCTCGAGAATATCTGCGCGTGGCAACTACAGGGTATGCTTAAGGTCAGGGAAAGATTGTGGTTATAGCAGATAAACTATGATTGAGGTACGGTTAAGGTTAGGCAACTAAAAGACTTGGTTCTGGTAAAGAAAAGATCATGGTTATGGTTTAAAAGAAAAGACACTAATTGCAGGTCTGTCACATGATGTATTACATGCCCGATCCACCACACCCCCGCTCTCCGCTTAGCTAGGGGACACTACTCTCCTGCACTGTCACTGAGTGTTGGCCCTAGATGCAAATCATTATTCCCAGACTCATCCGATATCAACATAATTCCCAGGAATACTCAGCTGTAGTGCAGTGACTGGCTGTTTGTTTTGTGGACACGACAGGGGATTGACTAAACTCAGCTCCAGGAACTGTGAGCACATCACTGATGATCATTATCTGCCTCACTCACACACACACACCGGCAAGTCCCAACACTTATATTCCCTTTACAAACCATATCTGATACAAAGATGATGCTGAAAGTAAAAATAAAATGAATAGAGCAGTGACTCAGTGTTTAACCTGTAATGATGTTGGGACTGAGAAAGAGTGGACTATTAAAAAACCTTACTATAAAATTGTTTTTTACTTTAGGACTGAAGCTAAAAGGTTCAGTTCTCTATCGTCTATCGTGTCTTTGCGAGTGAGACTGAGAGTGGTACAAGACAGAGAGAGGGAGAGAGAGAGCAAGGACAAAAACGAGTACAATCAGCCAGTGTGTGAACAAGCTCTTGTTTATTGACTTTCGGGGGGAAATTTTATTAACCTGCCCAGCCTTGAATGGAAGACACCTGCTGTTGGCACTTAGGCTGTCATTACTGCTGTAGAGAGCCGCAGGGAGGGCCCTCGCCATGCCCAGCGCTGCCTGCTGTTCCATTGTCCAGCACCCCATCATCCAGCAATTGAGTGCTACAACGTTTACAATGAGATTGCCCTTTGTTGGGTATCGTCGCTAAGCTGACAGACCTTTTTCCCCTCACTTGTCAGCAATCAAATTATGGCGGACAAACCCACCGACTCCGGTTTTGTTCCTTTTGTCTGTCGGTAAAAAATAGGCGCTGCCCTGTGATTGACTTTTTTGTTGAGGTTGCCGTTGGTGAAGTGGGTGATTGCGAAAGAATTAAATTCACTACAATGCCAACAAAAAACAACCAGTTTGGGTGTATAAAGAGCCCAAATGGGAGACACTGAGTCTTTGTTGGCCATAAGTGAGCGAGTGTGGACGCCATAGATAAGACTGGGCATTCTGATTTCACACACCTCGCTGTCAGGCAGGAATTCAGCCTTGCTACATTTCCTGTCATTTACAGTCGCTCCATTAAAAGCTGCTGTACGGAATTAATTTATTACAACCTGGGTTTTACTTTAGTTGTTTTGGACACCTTTCCACTCACCAAAGATCTGAGAACACCTTGACATTGCTTATGTCAGACAGGTAAAAAATCACAAGCAGTCAGGGGATCTATGAGGTTGTAAACAAGGCAGTTTTTCTAAGCCAGTGTATTTGAAGGTAAAACCAAACGTGAGTGCCTCCAAAATATTACTTCTTATGCATAGAAAAACTGTGCTCGGACACTAAGTATAGAAAGTCAGGGCTTAACCAGAGAGGTTGTCTGCTGATTGGTGTAATAATTTCAATCTATTTATCTAATATTTTACCATTTGCCTTCATTTTCACTCCCAAATAAGGGTAGCTTATATGATAGTTTGTTTCTTACCCACTTGAAACTGCAAAAAACACCAAAACTACTAAAATATGATCCAGGTTGTATGAACGCAGAATTTACCTCAGTAGTATCTGTTTGACAGAAACAAGAAAGCAGATTTATTGATTAATTCCAAGAGTCCATAATCCATTTTGATGCCAAATATTGAATTTTGTAGTGAGAGTGATATATTTAATAATGCTAGCCATCAATATGAATATATTATATCTGTCTCTGTCTGTATATACTTGGTGAATAAGTGTGATTCTGATCTTGCTCCAGAAAGAGCAGCTAGCTGTCACTGAGGAGATGAGAGGATAGATGGGTCCTCCTACTGAGTGATACTTCCTCTAAAGTGCATGGTGTCAATGGCCGACTTTCAGCAGAGCAGATAAAACCCAGCTATCCTGGCTTTTATCGTCCTTCCCGGGCTCAGGGAGCACTGATACCAACCATTACAAGGACAGCACTGAGGCGAGCTTGGATGCGTGGGCTTCGGCATGTCTGCAGCTAAAAGGAGTATCCGTGTGTATACTTGTGTGTGTGTGTGTGTGTGTGCACGTCTGTCCATGCGCCGATGTGTGTTCACTAAAAAAAGAGGCAGTAGAGGGAGAATTATGGCGATAAAACCGGAGTGTGCTTAGCCGTCTAAAGTCTCTTTATGCAAGTATGTATTTATTTATTTGTTCTCATTCAGGAAATTAGGTAACTGGAAACCAAGAGCAGTTTACAACCAAACATCCACAAATATACAAGCTGTGCACATCCAACTTTTAACCTTACTGGGGCCAACATGTACCCTGTGGACCCCTAAGGCAAACATTATGTTGATGATCACAGCTCAACAAAAATAATGTTGCAAAGTCAGCTATTGGCCTGTCCTTCCGTCCACCCAGTGCACAGTAACAAACTATTCATTTATTTATACACTGTTGGAAAAGATTTGATAGCAAGACACTGAATTTCCTGCTTTTGCTTCTTTGTGTGCAACTTTTTTTTCTTTTTCTTTTTGCTCCCATTCCTGTCAAACTGGCCCACAGTTCTGAGCATGTACGAGTGCTGAGGTGATTAGCTGTAGCAAATTCCCAAGGATTACCAGTCAACTAACAGTTACAGGTCAGCCCTGCCTGCCTTCAGAAATACCAAACAGTAAACAAGTCAAAGCCTGACATAAGCACATGTTTTGGTCCGGCTTTGCCGCAAACCTGCATTTTCTACTGTACCCTCTGACGAGCTGCTATATGATTTTATTTCAAGAAAATGCATATGGTGTAAATGAGGTGTCGGTGCGCATGTGTGTATGTATGGAGTGTGGGAAGTGTTAATTAGGTGTGGAATGATGACCTTTGCCTGGCCTAAAGGGACCTTTATGCATAGCAGCTACGGAGAGATTAATAGGTATTGCTAGGCAACATGAACGAGTGGTCTGCAAATTCTGCCTCATGTCATTAAAAACACTTCATTTGGCCATGCCAACACCAAAACTACGTGCAGTGTTTAGATTTAGACCGTAAAGCTATGATTTAATCCATATAAATTATCTACATGAATTTTGTAAATGCTAGGTTTCCCAAAATAAGTGACATGTAAGGCTCCAATGAGTGATAGTTTGTATACTTATTGCTCGTGGCTTCTTAGTGACCAATTTGCTGACAAAAAGTAACTACATGTTAAACAATGCAAAGATAATAGAGGCTATTTGTGCAAACGAGGAGCGAACAGTATTGTTAAAGCTTTTGTTCATTGTTCTCTTCCTTAGCCTAACAATAACATATATCTCCGAAGCAGAGACCATGTTGGATTGATGTCTGTATAAATATAAATGTATTGTCGTCTCCAGAAGGCATTCATTTCTGTGACTCCCAAAACCTCCCTTCCACTCTTCGTCTGCTGCTTGTTGGCTAGACTCTGCTAACCAGCCTGCTCAAGAGAAGAAGCAGAGAAGCTAGTGTGGTGGATAGACCTGTATAAATAGATATTATAACATAGAGGCCCTGCCACTCTCTCTCTCTCTCTCTCTCTCTCCCTCCTTCTCTTGCTGTATCTTCCTTTTCTCCCTTGAGTCGTTCTATCTGCTCCCTTATGTGTCTGAGCGCTGCTGAAGCCACTTTTGTGGTGCTTTTCAAGAGGAACCCCTTTGAGAGGCAGCTCCTCAGGGACTGGGGACAGGCAGTCGGCCAGCTTCCAGAGTAAACATATAATCATCCCTCGGACAGCTATAATTATATCTGGGACGTGAAGGATCAAGAAGTGAGCGAGAGACAGGCGAGATACACAGTAGCAGAGGTAAAGCAGCAGAGCCGTGCACTTAAATATTTGTTTTCTGCCTGTGAAATAAAGCTCAGGTTGTTGTTCGGGTTTGGGGGGGTGAATGCGAGGAGAGGAGCTGATGGAAAAGCAAGTCAGCTCCCAAGCCTGTTGTGACGAGTTTTTGGAGTTTCGTTCTGGGCAGTGGCGGGCTTTTGCGGCACTCACACACCGGTGCAGACGTTTTAATGTTAAGACACGTCTGCGTCCATGCAAGCACACACACACACACACCTTGCATGAACTTCTCCACCCACATATATGCAGTTGAACCACACAAGAAACAGTGGGTGGTTTCAGGGCCAGTATGGGGAGCTCCCCTAAGGCGTGTTCTTTAATTCAACGTCTCTCAACAGAGCGACTTGAATGCGGTTAACTAACTAGCAGGCTTTGTGGTCAGGCTGCCATTCCAGCAGGCCACGCTGAAGAGAATTTGATCACAGCGCCTGGCTGGAAAATCAAATGACTTCCGGGATGTTTTTTCTGTAATTAAAAATGAATTTGTCGCTACTGAGCAGCAGAAATGAACCTGGCCGGCGAGTACCTGTTTTCCTTTGCACCTGACTCAGCTTGAACTCAGCCATGCCTTCGTCTTTTATGTGAAAGTTCCCCTCTAATTTTCCTTGTCTCTGGGAGCACCTGAGGTTGGATGGGGGTGGGGAAGGGTGACATCACACCATTTAGGCAAATTCCATATGAAAGAAAAAAAGGAACGGCTACAGCTATCCTCTATAAAACAGTGGAAACACTATAAAGTTATAGGAAGCGATTAGTTGATAATTAAGCAACCTAAACAAACCCCCCACCGTTCTCACAGACATCATTACTGCCTCCCAAACAGACAAACAGACACACACACACACACACACACACACACACACACACATGGCGGAGGCTGAGAGAGGCCGTCTCTGGGGCCGTGGGTTCAGGCATCGGGAGCAGCAGGCACCGAGGAAGGCAGTACTGAGGGAGCAGGCTGCAGCTGGGGTCAGGAGAAGGCATGTTAATCACCGCTATCCTGTCAACAACAAAGAGCGGGCCTCACCCAAACGCCCTGCTCGGTAGCCATAATAACACCACACAGGTATCACTGTGAGTCAGGGAGAGGTGTCACTAGAGAACCAGAGAAGAAGGAAGTGAAGACATGATGCGATGATGCAATTACAGGAGTAAAACAGGGAGGGAGAGGACGGAGAGCGAGGGGAGCAATCTCAAGTGGTTCCTTTTCTCGCTTTAAGTATCACTTAATTACAACCACAGGGGTTCTTTTGGAGAGGGATCCCACACACCCTCTCACCCCTCAATGAAAATGCCATAAATTATCATCATTGGCTGGTGTCTGACATGACTTATTGCTTGCTTGCCCCACCCATCCATAGACACAGCTACTCTTTTCACCTGCACCAGACATGCTGGAACTGAATGTCAGACACTGAACTTGGATACATGCACTAATACATTTTCTTCATTTCTATCTCTGCGACCTCTGCTCTAATAGATTTGTAGATAGTATACGACTTACGAAGTGGCATCTAAAGTCGTCCTCGCACTTGTGTATGCACACTCTCCTTAGCTTAGCCCAGCAAATGTGTTGTTTCAAGCTCCAGTAATTGAAACACAAGCCTTTCCTGCAGTGACCAGACTGCGACCCCATGTCGGGTCACATTACTGAGCGATGGACATGTTTAGATTTTTCACTCCGAAAGAAAACATCATTAGGATTTGAGAGTGGATTTCACTTTTCCCTCATGTCCGCAACTCGGAGGTAATGATCACCTCCCCCCCTTGTGAGAAACATGGCCTTAGACCTGACCTTCAACCTACTGGCCTTCCACAGTGTATACACACACACACACACACACACACACACAGAGACTACACATTTCTGCATTTAAAATTTAAAGCAGCATTAACATTATACTCAAGTGCAAAGTGTCTCCAAGTAATGATCCCCCCCCCCCCCCTCCATCTGGACTGTCTCTGCTCCAGCAGTTGTCTGATCTGACACTCAGCCTGATAATAGGGTCGGGCCCAAGTGAAACCAGAAACAATTTGTTTTGGTCTGAGCTATCATTCCATTTCCCATAAGCCATGCCTCTCCCTTCTCTCCTCTCAGCCCCTCTTTGTATCTCTTGCCAAGAATTAAAAGGCATGACTTTAGACACAGTTACAAAAAGCAGCTGCTGAGCAACTTTCCTCCTAGAAACATACTAAAGGCCATTCCAGATTTACATATCTTATTCCAAATCACAAACTGCATGCCTTTTAGAGAGCCCCAAGGCTGAAACAAGCCCCTCTTCTCGCTCAGATGGAGCAGCGTTTCAGAGCCCTCCTCTGGAATGAATAAGGGAGGAAGTGGAGAGGCCACACTCACCCTAAGGCAGGAAGTGACATACACTGACGCTAGGCAGCAGTTGTTTTGAATCTTGTAAGACAAAAAGAAAGTTCTTAAGAGCAACGATAGAATGAAGGGGAGAGGATGAGGAAAGGAAAAAAGTAATTTGATTAAAGTTGTTGCCTACGGCAGCATTTCCAATTCCAAACATGTCCGTCCTAAACCCCATGATATAAACACAGCACTGCTCTCTGACCTTTGTGGTAAACATCTGTTCAGGGGTAGGCTTTCACCCTCATTCGAGCACCGCCTGACATTACATTGATGAATATGCTTTTAATCACCAAAAGCAACACATAAAATGAATCTTCATTATCTACTTAAGCAAATAAGTAAACATTGCTGCCTTGTGAGTACCAGGGTCGCAGCTAAAGCTGTACAAGCAAGCTTTATTGACACAAACGAAATGGAAGTTTCAGGCTTGTGATTAGTTTGCTGTGAAGTCTCTAATCCATGAGAGTTTACACAAAGTTTTTAAAATATCAAATCAGTTTGGGGTGAAGACTGAAACTTAAACTGAGACCAATTTTATTTCAGGACCAACTCCTCTTCATCACTTCTGAACACATCAGTAATTATCACGCCCTCTATCTGTCCTCAGTCTTTCCACCACACACGGTTCACGTGTTTATACAGTTCTGTCAGTACCATCTGAAAACGGAGACAGTCGCAGTCTCGGTGCCTTAGGAGACAGAACGACATGCCTTGGGAGAGAAGGAAGACCCTTGAAAGGGCGAGCAGCAGCCGGTGGGTCCGGGGCCCGGGCCTCGTAAAAAGAGGCGCAGCCGGCCAGGCCGAGGGGGAGGAAAGAGGCAATTAAAAGACCCGCAAGTGGCTTGAGTGCTGGGCACCAGCTGACTTTTATCGTGTCATGAAATAACTAGATGCAAGAGTGATGGCAAAGAGAGAAGGAGTTAGAGAGAGATGGATGGAAAGAGGGAGATGGAAATTGAGATGGAGGTAGATGGGTGGTGGGACTGTGCGCTGGACTGGGACTAGACCTGGTCGGACCACCGCTGAGAAAAGGGGGCAGGCTATCAAGACAGACGACTTCCTACTGGAGTCTGATTATCCCCTGGAGGCCCAGGGAGAGCCCTATAAAAGCCTCCTCATTAAGACCGGACCATTTATAGACGGCTTAATGAGTCTAGGCCACTAAAAGAAGAGAGGGAACGAGGGACTGATAAAGAGAGTGTCCACTTACTACTTTGGGGTTCCTGTCTCTGCACCTCCCTGCCCTCAGAGGTCTAGTCAAAAGAAATCACAACAACCAGCTCCAAAGGGAAAAATCACACACAGCCAAGGAGACAAATCCAAACAGAGCATAGTCAGATTTTAGAAATTTTATAAAACCAAAAGTCAGTTTATTCATCCTAAAATCTCTGCGAACCTCAGTTCACACTGTTGTCTCACAATGAGAAGATTCTGATTTTCATTGACAGCCCCCTCTGTGTGGAGTTTGCTCATCCCGTAATAGAAGCCCCTTATTTCAAAGAAGCCACCGTTATGTGGATTATAGACTCATGCCACAAGTGTGAATATGAGTCCGCAGAACTTCCGTGGAATGTACTCAACCACCCTTCCATGACCTTTAATATGATTAAGGGGTAAGATAAATGTGCTACTTGAGTAAAGCTGGCCCCTGATCACAATTGTATCACAGTTGTAGTTTGTATCCAAACTACTCTTAAAACAGGTCCTACAATTTTCACATCTTGTTTGAAGTCATCACTCATTAATTTTGAATTAATCATTCTCCACAGAGCAGGAGGCACAACAACTCACACTTTTTCGCCTGAGAGGCAAAATCTGAACTCCAACCGAGTGACTGGATGGGCCCTCAGCATCTGATAAGTCCTGCAGTACAAACAGAGCGATAAGCTCCTATAGGTCATCCGACATACCACTCCCCCCCTCAAGCACCGAGCATCCTGGTTACCGCCCACCGCGACTGATAACCCACACTGATCCTATCTGTCCCTCTGAGAACAACAAACGCCACATCTTGACACCAGCTCTTTTTAAATCACACTAAACCTGCACACACACATGCATGTGCACGTGCACGCCTACCCACCTGTGCTAAGTGTGCGCAAGTATTTAGATGCACAAACACACATAATTAAAGCCATACACCACTATAATCTTAATTAAAACCAGATGCATCTTAAGTGAAATATTTTGAGAATAATTCGACTTCATTCAACAAGTATAAAAGGAGAGAAAAATAACAGAAAGCGTTCCTCATTTACACTTTATCCAACACCATACTCGAGACCACATTGTAAAATCCCTGTCAGACTAATCATGCAATACTTATAATAATGCAATGCCCGTAAATAGCGCAATAAAAGTGCTGGCAGAAGTCCTGGAATCCTTTCACAGGGCACTTCTAATGACTGCAGATGGATTGGTCTCTCTACTTCTTCACTCGCTCGATGGCACACTGGGTGTTATTCTCCCCGTTGGAAATAAAGAGGCGTTTTGTTCTGGCAGAGAAGGGCTTTGGGGTGGTATCAGTGCGCCACTTTGTGCCAAGGTGGAGAAAAAGAAAGCGAGAGCATGCGAGACAGTTTGAGGAGGAAGGTTGAGAAGAGCGAGTGATTAACGACAGTCCTGCAAGGGATGAGGACGCCACAATAAGACAGGATGATTAGAATCTTACACATTTAATTAGATAGTTCCCCTCCTGCGGATCCCTTTAGCATTTGAATCCAGGTCACAGCGTAATGCTGCGACACCCCAATGAGACAGGGATATGATAAAGCAAAACAGTGTCCGACAATCAAAGAATAGCCGAACCCAAGGGAACTTTTTTTTTCTTTCAGCCAAACCGGGAAGCACCTTGGAGCATGAAATGTGGCTCCAATTGTTTCTCTGTGTGTGTATCCACCCATAGCACTGGAGAAGTGTTATTGGCAGGCAGGAGGAGGGGAGTTTCGGGAGGGGATGCTGAGCTGAGAATGCCAGGAATGTCCAGCCCTGTTTACAGCCCGGGCCGGTTCACACCTGCAGGTCAGGGTGCTATCACCAGCCCCGGCCCCTCCTCTCCCTTCTGCCCCCCTCATTACAAGAGGGTCAAGCTCAGAGGTGACCTAATTAGAAGCTCATTACATCACAGACAATCTCCATTAGCATGCCAGGCTGGCCTGTTAATCCATTAGCACCACAGAGGCCCCCAGTGCAGCCTTTACATTCCTGCGCCTGTGGCCCTCACTCAGGGCCCCAGCCACACACAAACACAGTCGCACACACACACCTATACCTATTTTGATGGGAGACACAAAAATAACACGAATGTTCTTCCACACATACGAGCAATAATACAATTTTTATCCGTATCGTAATGTATAGTATCAAGCTTCAGCCATTGTCTAAATCTAAATAAAGGGTCAAACAGTCATTTTAAATATGAGCCATACAGTTAAAATAGTTTTTATTCCAGGTTTCATTTTTCATAAATATGGTGTTCACTGATGTCAAGTATCTGTTATCTCTTTTATCATTATCGTCATCCTGCCACTACCAGGATATAGTAAAATACGGTTGAGTAAATCAAAATATGTCGCGCAATAACTTTAATTTTCTCAAGTAATATTGCTTCTATGAAAGCAACCATTCAGAAAGAAATCACTTTTGGTTTTTGGTGGACCCCGGCCAACGTGAAAGTTAGCCATTTTGATGAGGCGGCGATGTCCTGACACTTCAAGGTTTTTAGGCACAGTGGGACAGGCAGAGGAGGAGGAGGAGGGGGGTGTGTGTCAGCTACTTCTGGGCTTTTATACGACTGTGGGCTCTGAACGGGGCTCCACCTGAGTGTTTTGGCTGGAGAACAGGCTGGAGACAAACTCAAAACATGTTAGCCCTGCTCTGTCTTTCTACATCTGCTGAAGAGCATGTGCGGCTCCAAGATAAATCCTTTCCTCCCCCCTTTAACCATTAGAGAGAAATGAAAAAGAAAAAAAACACACAAAACTGAAAGTCATATTTCAGCAAGCTGTTTTTTGGCACTGCAATTGCAAAGTTACAACCCTCTAAATACTTTTGTGTATTTGCCCTAGGTCTGCTTGTCATTATCGTACACTTCCAACTGAAGGTTTAAAAAAAAAAAAGTGGGAAAATTACAGATCCTCTCACAGTAAGGTGCTGAGGTGGAGTCAAGCATGTGTCAACGAATTTCCCTGCTCCCTTTTCCACTGTTTACCCCTATAAATGAGCTTCCCTCACTGTGTCTTTGTTGGATAAGGCTTCTAAAGTGCTGGGTGCAGCTGTGGGGTTGTGGCCCAGTGCTGGGGACTGAAAGAGTCAGTATCTATCTCCTCACTGGGGACCTGGGAGACACTGAGCCCCACTACCTTCCCTTTGAAACCTTTCCCCTCTGGTGACTGGCAGACCATACAGCGCTCAGAGCTTTGTAAGTGACTCTATTGTCGGAGGCAGATTGAGAGGAAAAAAGGGGGCTAGCCCTAGGGATAGAAAAGCAAGGTGAAACAAAAAGGTCTGGCTCTGTGGTCTGAAGAGGGCAGGAATGGATCAAAGGGCTGGGTGCTGACCTGCGGCCTTTGTCCGTCAGACAGCCCTGGCTTCATTTAACCTCTCTCTGGAGGCCGGCAAAGCCCGCTGGGATATCGAGCTACACAGAAGCTGTGCCCTATGGGGACATCTCAGTGCCTCCTCTGCAAACCCCTCCACCTTTCCCTCCTTCTTCTCCTCCTCCACCCCTCCACCTGGGACAATATCACAGGTGAAAGTGGATGGGAGGGGTTGGTCTGTGCATCGCCCCGACCTGTCAGGGATCCACCACAAAGGGAGCTGAGCCCTCTCTCCGGATGCCTGGCGGCCAAGTCTTACCTTACTACACGGCATTCACATGGCCTTGCTGCCTCCCCTGCCCTGGCTCCACTGGGAGAGCCAGAGCACGGAGGGAATCAGAACAGAGAGGAGCTCTCAGTCGCTCACCTGGGGATGGTAAGCCTCAGCTATGCGGCAAACAAAGGTGAACTTAGTGGATCTCTGCTGCATTGTTTAGTTGTGGAAACTTAAATCTTCTAGCCTTAATGAACTGTTGAATAGGGAGGATTTTCTATGGTTCAGGGGGCCATGTGTGACTTTTAAAAACCTGTCCATCATGCTTTCTATAGGGGCAGGCCTAACAAACAGGCAGCGCACAATACATCCTGGGATCTGTTCTGAGACAGCCAAATTAAATTTTCAGCAAGCGCACTGTTGCTAGGCCTGTTATCACATGAACTGATACTGAGCAAGTCATTCCACACAGAGACAGAGCGAACATGTAAACAGCTGGTTTTGAGTGAATGCCCTGCTCATCTCGCTTATCTTGAAATTCAGATTATTAAAGGCTCCCTTTAGGACAGCAGGTTGTAGTTGCATTAGAACAACAGGTGAGCATTTCCAAAAGATTTGCCAAGCAACAGATATTCATGGTATTTCCGGGTTGCTCTGCCTGAAAAGGGAGTCAGAGGTCACAGTGTGGAGCAGGCGAAGAGGAAGACGGAAGCTGAGGATGGGAGACAAATGGAAGCAGAGTGAGTACCTGCGCCGAGATGGGGATGGGGGGTCTAACTATGTTGGGAACGAAAGCGGCCAAATTGTCCTGCTTTCATTAGTGCGCTGAGTGAAGCCTCTGCCGAGGCCTCGATTCCCAAGACTCTCAGATAACAAGTGGCTTCCCACACTGAGGCTTTCTGTTTTCTGTTTCCTCTCCAATAAAACCAGCCACTGAGTGGGAGTGAGAGAGAGAGAGAGGGAGACGGGGGAGCGAGAGAGATAGACGGGTGGGGAAAGGGGAGAGGGGACCCCCGTGGTCTGCTGTTATCTGTCTAATTCAGTCATTTGGGTTGGGGCGGGGGTGCAGTTTGGTTTATTTTCCCCATGCCCAATGAATGGCTGCCGACAAGGCATTTCTGATGGCCCTTGATAAGATATCCCACCCCCGGTGTCCAACCCCTCTAGCCCCGACCAGACCTCGAGCCCCCGGCCTTTCAAGTAACTAGGTTAACCGTCCCTCCAAGAGCTGGTACTGAAAGACAAAGTAAGGTGGTCCCGTGCTGAAATGCTCAAATGTAGCAGACTGAGTGACAGCGGAAGGCAAACGAGTGAAGGTCACTTACATGACCTCCCACACACAGTAATGCACAAACCCAAGACAAAAGCATTCCTTAGGCAATACCAGCCATCCTGTTAGTGATAGGCTCTAGATAGTGTCTATATAGGTCTGTACTCCACGCAGCTGGCTGGTGTGTGCGGAGAATGTTGAGTTTGTCTGAGGCCCAGCCACGGTCATATGGATGCAGACATTTTGGATGTGCAGAGGTCAGCGCTGTTGACTGTTTAACCAGCTGCCAGCTGCTATCACACTGTACAATCAGTGTGTATACAAGAGGAACAGTAACAATGAAGTCTCCTCACAAGTTCAGGAGAATTATGTGGAGTCTGGTAAGACTCTAAGCCACATAGAATTTGTATGGGTTAAACACAAACCTACATATTGTACAGGTGCTGTCATTTGAGCCCAGCGTGCGACAGCATGGATGGACCATTTCCTCCTCTGTAGCGACAGCTTGTTTAGCACCACATCAAAAAGAAGTTAGGAGGAGGCCAAGTATGGAAGGCGGAGATGAAATCCAGCAGAGTACTCTTACTACTTCCTGTCATATATCCTGTCGTCCCTTCTCTTTCACAGATAATATGACAGGAACACATTCAAATATATACATAAAGGTGCATTAATATGAATTTAAGCATGCACATTACATACAGGGTCATAAACCACATACAAATAGCCAGTATAACAGACTGCAAGCAAGAACTTTCTTGTCAACACTGAGGATACAGAGGAAAGCATTTAAACTGAGACACAGTGAGATCAGAGGGAGCATGGGCACAGAAGCTAAACACATGTACACTAATATACACAAACACACAACCACAGCATACTGAGCCATGCTGCTTCTCATTTAGAGGTTCCATTACAGAGCACTCAGACACGCACACCACCAAATGGTCCTAATCGAACCTCCCCGCTCTGCCCTGTCCGCTCACCTCTGCTGATAGCAAACTGGAGGACGCTCAGCCAGCCGGCTGGAGGTGGAGGGTGGGACGGAGAGGAGAGCGAGCGGGTGTTTGTGCTGGAGAGGTAGGGTGGCAGGGGTGATAAACTGTGACCTTCTCCTCATACTGCAACATGCCTAATGGCTGCTCTGAGTGCTCCAGCTCAAGGTGTCTGAGCCTCTAAATGGAGGGGTATTTTTATCCTCCTCACTCACACACACACTCACGTATTAACAAACACTGCGGACGGTCTGTATAGCCGTAGCTGACGTCCGGGTGCACCACGGGGTGAGCAAGGGGCTGGTGAGTTGGCACGCAGCGCTGGCAGTACTCAAGTTCCTGATAGCTTTCAGGGGCCTTTGATGTTCTTTGCATCCCCCGGCCTCCTCACCGCTCCATCCCCTCACCCCCCCTGTCCCCCCCACCCTCCACCCTGGCCTCCCCCTCGCAGGAAATTGCATTCTGTCCGCTGCCATAGCAGATAAATGAGGCAGGAGAGGGGCTGCACACTGTCACCAGCCGACCTGGCCTGTCTCACACTGCAACCTGCAGTGTGTTAGCCGCGTGTGCTGCTATCCGGCACCCACGGCTGGCCTCGGGGAGAGAGAACGCATGTGCATGCACACACACAAATGTGGACAGACACAGACACAGAACTGTAGACAAGCGTGCCGTTGTATAATTTCAAACATGCTCACTCCTGGTAGCGTGGATGCGTAGATGCTAACAAGCGATACTCTGCAAGTTCAACACATACATGAATTAAATAATGAAATTATATGGGAAATACGGGTATACAGAGAAACTAGGTATGTGTCCTACAAACTCACAATAGCAGTGTAAACATACAATATATACTCACTTTATCTCTGATATTACATGTAGTTTCAGCATCAGACAAGGATAACAACACTCTTCACGCTTGCAGCTAGCGTGTCACATCTGATTACATCATGGTGAGATTCCTGCGATCCCTCCGTAGACATTGTCTGGGAATGTCGAGAAATAATACAGCTAAAAAGGACTGCTCACGCAATGGGGACCCCAGTGGTACTTACATATGGGCATGGAGGCGACTAGAAATTTACGGGAAGTTGCCTATGAGCGTGTGTGAGATCATGCTTTGTGATGTTTGAGATTGTGTGTAAGTGTGCACATGTGTGACTATAGGTACATGTCTGAGATCATGGGCGTATGTGCAAGTGACTAGCCTCAGCCAACAAGTATGTTTGATTAGTATTGCACTACATGCAACAGGGTCCGCTGCAGCAAAATGAGTTACAGCTACAAGGTGATGTCAGTCCTATTGGAACCCAATAGTACGACTCCACCCTCCATGCTAAAGGCCTGGAGTCCCTACACTAGGGGGCCACTATGTCACAATGTTAAAAACTAAACTTGTACTCTCCAAAAAAACCCCCACCAAACTAAACTGGTATTTCACAAAAAATACTCATTAAATATTTAAGTCAAACTCGACTTCTGCATCCACATAATGATATACATCCCACTGACCTTGATTCTTATCTTTATGAGGCTTTATTAATGTCTCAGAGATATTTTAGGAACTTTAAGATGCACTGCCACATTCCCAGGTGTAAGGTTTTATGTTGTGTATGACTCATAGAGGCCATGAGCATGTTCATTACATGGAACATTTCTAACTTTAATATATAGTTTTTTATCATCCCATTCAATAGCCCTGTGCTCTTCCTCAGAACAGACCCACTGAGTGGGATGGTACATCCTCAGAGAGCTCTGTTTAGGACTGTTTTCTGTGTCTTGTTACCCTTGACGTTGACCATGCCCACAATAAGACAAATACGTTTGAAGAAATGGAAATGTCAAGCTGAGATCAGGCCACAAGTGTGTTTGTAAATAATTTTTCTTCTTACCCCTAATAGGGTGGGCAAATAAATATAATTGGATTAGTCCGTTCATTTGATGAGGCGTAGATTTGCATGAGGGACATTTCTGAAGAACACAACTCGATACTCTCGCCCTTTCTTTTATCACTTATGTGGGCACTCAGTATCGCCAAACTCACAATATAAGTGTTCTTACTGACTGATCCCTCTCCGTCTGGTCACAGGTCTGAATGCTACCTATTACAGTAACCAAGGTTGCCAATTATTCACAGGCTGGTGCATCAAGACCCATGATATAGTCATAACTTTATACCTGAGCCATCATCTGATGTAGGTATGTTTCCATTTTTAATTTTAATATCAGATTTACATACGCTCACAGCATGTCCTTTATTAAAGGGGTTTTCTGGTGGGGCGGTGGCATGTAACAGTGAATGGCAGCATGACATGAATGGTTTTTCTACAGCTGAAGCAGAGGGACTATCAAGATGAGTTCTATACATCTGTTCTCATCCACCATTATTCTGTCTTCTCACTAACTTCAGTGCAAAATTTCATCTAGTTCATTTCTGGTGTTTTTTATGTTCTGACTTGGAATTTAACAATGTCAGTGAAGATTAACTTGAGTTTTCGAACATATCCACAAAGCCCATGCTTTAAAATCCAAAATGCAAAGAAAAAGAAGCATTTTAAATAGCAAACAGGGCTGAACTCCACCCCCCACCTCATTCACCCTTTTCTCTGTGTAACCAGCAACATTCCCCTCCCAGCAACACTCTTCTGTTGATGGGAGTGATCCTGCATGTGGTGAGTGAGGAGAGCAAGGACACCATGTGGTTCTCGCCTGCGCAACACACACACCGCATGCACATACGCACATTTATGTACGCACCGACCCCATTACCCACCACCACCACCTCCGCGACTGCCCCACATGACCCTTCATCCTCTCCTGAGCTGTAGCAGAGCCCCCCTACACATCAGTGGGCTCCTGATTGACAGGCCGTGAAGATACACCAACATGGTCTCCATTTAACTCATGTACCGCACCACCATCACCTCAAACACACACACCCACACACACACACACACACACACCCGCCTGCCCTCTCCACGTCCCAGGAGAAAACACACTTGAGCCAAAGTGTTTCAGAGCAGGATGTTTCCTGGGGAGAAAAGGTTTCGTCTCGGGTCAGCGTGCACCGCTCCGATAGAGGGTGCTTTTTCACGAGGGGGTGGGAGAGGGAGGGGAGGGGGTGGGAGGGCAATGCAGCTTATGGTGAGAGGATGAGAGGGGAAAACGGAGGAGAGGAGGGGTAGTGAGAAATGGAAACAAGGCGTGTGGGTGTTTGAAGAAGCGAACATGCATGGCCCAGGTAGGGTGGCAGGACTGTGTGTGTGTGTGTGTGTTTTGAAAGTGGAAGTTGGGTGAGCAGGTGGTGGGGTAGCGGGTGTCTGGGGGTTAGAGAGTTTGGAGAGGTGAGGTGGCGGAGGCAGGGGGGTGCTGAGGGTGTTTAGTCCTGAGAGGAAACATTAGCAAAGCGAGGAGGAAAAGCTGCCAAATTAACTTCTCACCCTTTCAATCACACCCCTGAGAGTTCCTGCCCCACTTTACTACTGCCGATCTGGCTCCACTTTTTGGGATGTTGTTTTTTATCCTTTTTTCCTTTTTTTGGCCCCACACTGTAGAGAAACCTCGCACCCTCACACCAACCCAAGCACAACCTTATGACCCTCTACACCCCTCCCTATGCATCTTGTCTCCCCACTCCACCCTCTTCCACTTTCCGCCCGATGCACCCACTGCCCAAAACCAACTACAAACACCAGTCCCGCAGCCAATCAGCTTGCAGGACCTCCCTCTGCCTCCGCTCCTGATTCTGTATCGGGCGGGCCGGAAGGGGGCTTCAAACGCGCCTGTCTGAAATAATAGTCGTGTATCAGAAATCAAACTCATACATTGTTAAAATACATCCTCTCTCAAACACTGGCCAACAGAAAGAATCAAGCCCCTGGAGAAAAGAGAAAAATCGCTCAATGTATCACATCATTCCAGGAAGAGAAAAAACTGCATTAATGTGGGTTTAAAAGATCACCAGAGGAGTGGAGCAGATGGTCTTTCATGACTGGTGCTTTTGTAAAAGCCAGCCATGTGCATTCAGCTCAACCCAGCTCCAGCCTAAGCAGCATGGTCTGGAGTGTGGTAACACAGCTCAGACCTCTTTCTCTCCTCCTCTCTGTCGTTCCCCTCCCGCCCTCCCTGACATTCCTACACAGAGCCATTCTGGCCTAATTTGTTTGTACTTGTGCATTTTTTCAGCTTTCCCCAGCTTTCTGCTTTGCCTCTTTCTCTTTTCTCGCTCCCTCTCTATCATGTACCAGATTAGGTGGTTGGTTCCTCCTCTTTAGGTCCCTTCAATCTAAAATAGATGATTAGAGTCATTCTGCAAGACAAATGTAACTTTTCTGGACGCTCTAAATCTGTTTAGGCACATTTAATAGTGTCAATTATTGTGGGGCCAGACGGGGGACTCGGGCCTTTCTGTAGTCAGGGCCCTTAATAACATTGGCTACAATGAGAAGCAGATGCTGACCTGCTTGGTCCCTTTGAAAAAAGACATTTGAGTAGCTCTGCTTCTAATTTATGAGCCCCCCTCCACATCTGGAATTCTTTATAATTAAAACATAAACCCCAAAGTTCTACTTCCACCTGTCAAATGTTGAGAAGATGAACATAGTAATGGGCTTCTCCTGCATTGGTGGGGAGATGGAGAGACTGCTTTTGCTTGTTCTTTTTTTGTTTTTTTTTTTTGAAAGATGGGAAAAGGGGCAATAAGGGGGTGCAAAGAGAGGCCTTCTTTTGTGATTGTTTTTGCTTTACAGCAAGGTCTGGTGCGCTGAGTAATTCTCTGCTCTGCAAGTTTAACCCAGGCTACAATAAACACATCCGCAAAAGTGAAAATAGAAGTTACAACCACACTTTGGTTGTGCAAGTGTTCGGTTCGCACTGGGTCAAATCCTCTCCGGTTCAATTATAGGCAAGAAAAAACAAGAACAAATGTCGAGCTATTTTTCTTTTGAAGTCTCTTTTTTTTTCCTTGAGAATCAGATTCAAAGTGATGTGAGACAAAAGCATTACGGCGAGACGGAAACAAAGATTTCCGATCTCACACTCAATGCTAACAGGAAGCATCACGTTTGAGCTTAATAGATTTCCTTTCCTTGTATTAGCAAGTAATGAAAGCAAAGAAATGGATTTGCCATGGCTGGTGAATAACATAATTGCCCATAATAGGGTTTGTTCCAACAGATCAATAGGACCTACATGAGTGAGTGCTGAGTGTGTGTGCATGCGTACGTGTCTGTGGAGGTGTGCGACCCGCAAAGCCTCTCAGACTTCAAGCTCCCTTCATTAAATCGAATTAAGATCCTGCACCCTGCAGATTCATTTTCTTTTGTCTTTTTCTTCTCTTTTCTTCCTCTCCCTCCTCCCTCCCTCCCTCCCTCCTCCTCACACCCTCCCCCTTCGGAGCGCAAGACAAAAGCAGCTGTGAGAGGGGTCGTCGAGCTTGTGGAGGTTGGAGAGTGCAGCTCGTGCAGTTAATCCTGCTGCGAGTATGGCCATGAGGACAGCATTCCTTCCATTTTCTCCGCTATTACCAGATCACCGTAATTAAGCCCTCGCTGCTAACAGGGCAACCAGAGAGCTGATCCACACCAGCTTCCCGTGGCTACTGGTAGAAATGGGGAGGGGGGAGGGGGGAGGAGAGGGTCCCCACATACTGAGCGCAGGAGGTGTATGAGAACTCTACTCCCAAATGCCCACCTGTAACACCTGCAATAAGACTCATGGACATGTGAGCCTACACATGCTGCACCACATGAAAACGCAGCCAGACGCATAGTTTGTATTCCCAAAGTGAAGGTCAGCATCCTGGAGGTATCATGTGCTCCTGATGGGGTCCTCACAAATCTTCCTCAGCACTCTCCCAAAGACAACTGCCCTCTGTTGCTACTGTTAACTCATACTGTCAGCTGTGATGGAGAGAGGCAACAATGTCTGCAGGTGTGAGGCAGTTAAAACCAGACCAAAGTGGGTTCCCAACAACGACATAAAACGCGCCGCCTCAGAGGAGAAGGAGGCGGGTGTTTTTAAAAGGAAGGAGGCTACACTGTTGTCCTGGGGGAAAGAAACGAGCACAGTGTGTGACAGGTTCGGGAGAGGAAAAAAAGAGGCATGAGCAGCGGGGAGGAGAAAATGAGCTAAACAAGGTGGATGGAGGAAGAGGGTCGGGCTGTGAGCTCGACACACAGGGAAAAAAGGGGGGGGAAAGTGACAGAAAAATAGGGTGAGAGGTGGGGAAGGGGAGAGCGGGAGAGGTGAGGAGGTGAGGGCAAGCCACTACACAGGGAGGTAAGCGGGAGAGGGAGCGGGAGAGAGAGAGAGAGAGAGGAGGGCCTCTTTGTGGATCATTGGCAGATAATGGGCTCATTAGGCCAAACGTAGCTTAAAAAGGCTCTGGCTCTCTAAACAAACAGAACGGGCGCTGAGGAGACGGACTTAAGGGCCCGACATGGAGAGAGATATAATGAGGCCCTCCACCCCCGTCCTGCGGAGCAAAGGGAAGCCAACCAACTGGCTGCCCGCTCAAATTCCCCAGCGATCGGCCAACCTGCTTCAACCCCGGTTGCCCTCAGCTCCCTCGCAAATGAACCTCGGATTCTCTGTTGTGCTTTTTCTCTCTGTCTCCTTGTGTTTTCTTTTTTGTTACTTCTGTCTTTTTGAAAATGTTCTAAAAATGTAAAAGATCCCTGAATTTGACAATGCACCTTTTTCTGAAAATGTGTTTCATGCAGCATTGCTCTTTGTGGTTGGGGTAGGGCTTTGCGTAGGTAACTGGTTAGAGTTAAAGCAGGGTTTGGTTGAGGTTATGCATCACTAAAAGAAAATGGTTGGGGTTAGGGAATTGAGCTTGGGTTAAGGTAGAGGGAAACAGATGTCAACAAAAGTCTAATGCTTTGTTGTGTAGAGAGACACACTGTTCACCTGGTTAACAGGTACTTAATCAAATAGCCTTTTAATGTTCTGGCTGCATCTGTTATCATTTTGCTATGGGGGGGGGAATGCCCTAGCTCAATGGTATTTTATATTTTATATCAAAATTGTCTTGGGTCTTGCATGTGGAGAGGTGAGCATCATTAAAATGGCCACAAAATGCCACAAAAAACTATGATTGCACAATCAAAATCTAATCAAATTTTGCCATTTTCAGTGTGTAGGTTGCTATCTCAGAGGTTGTTATCTCCCTAGTGAAGGGGATTTTTAAAATGATAACAGGCCAATGGCAGGCAACCCCCAGTCTGAGTCTGAGTCAGACTACCCGACAACAGAAAAATTAGAACAATTAAATAGTTACTTCTGCTGTATTAAAACACAGGTGGAAAGCATGGCAGTTGAGTACAGGACAGAAGTTGAGACTCAGAAAAATAAACGCTGTCTGTCTCACTCCACACCAGATGTTGGCTCTGATGCTCCATTTTGTTGTTTGCCAGAAGAATGAGAATGAAGAAGAACTAATGGCGCTTTCCCATTGTTCAGGAATATTAGGGATTTTGAGATTTTTCCAAAAACTTGATGACACTTTTGCAGATACACATTGTTTTCACATGTAAATACTATTCTCGGACATAGCCTGCACGATGCGGACACACTTATAATCTCGCTCACAGACGAATACAAACACTTTTCAACTCCCCTTGCTCCACTTAGTGGCCTGGCCCACACAACAACCCCCCAAGTCTTACTCACTGTAATCAGTCCTGTTTGTTGACGAGTGGGAAATACTCATATTGACTCATGCGCTAGATTAGTTCTCCTTCGCAAAAAACACCTGGACCTACTTATTTTCCGTCACCTTATAAAACGCAGTCAACATCGTACTGGGCACCATCATTGCTGTATTATTCACTCATTAGAGCTGAGCAACCCGGCACTGTCCTCATCCCTGGTTCTCCCCGAGGAGCAATATCGCAAAGAAAAAAGCTCTTGAGTGATACAAATAAAATGTTGTAGAGAAGGCAGAAGAAATGTGAGCTGCTATGTTTAATGCTTGTGGTAAAAGGATGCTGTTCCAACAAAGACGTCTGTGGGAAACTTGAATTCCTATTAAGCAATTGGGATGTGAGTTGCACTGCCAGAGGGGGACAGGCCTTCAGTTGTGTTCGCTCAGATGCCACTTACAGTAAAGAGCCATCTCTATGCAGCAATTGCTTTGGTGAATAACAAATTCCTTCAGAGGTCCAAATTGATATTGTATGACAGCGCGTGCGATTGAAGTGTTCCACTGTAGTATACTATTAGGTACCATGGCTGTAAGCAATAACAGAGCAGTTTTCCCTTGAACTCCTTTGTAATCAACTCAGGGAAATGTTAACACAGAGCATGGCCATGCAGCCATTCAAACTGCCATGAGATTTATAGTGAGAAGAAGTAAAGAGGCTGCTGTCTGGTTCTCCAGGAAACCAAAATATCTTCCTCTCCTCTCCCATTACAGAATGTTTGCCTTTGTTTGCCTTTATTAATACCAATATATTACACAGGGAAAAAAGCAGGAGAGCATGACTTGGAAAGACACAAGTGGGGATAAAAAATTGAGGTATTGTAAAGACGGGGTGGAGGGCGGGAGGGGGGCTGGGGCAAGTTTCTGTTCATCTCCAGCTGCTTCCCTGCTCATCATGCTGAGAACTAACATGAAACACACTCACGCTACGGTCTCCTCTCACAAACATCTGACATCCATTAAGGATACTGATGGAGGACCAAGCCTCCGAGGGGACTTGCGGTCCCATCTCTCAGCTCCTCTGCTAGAAAAGAAAGGAAGGGAAGGGGGAGGACGAAAGAAACTGAAAGAAGGGGATATTTCTGACAACTATAAATAGGTCCAAACATGGGTTACAATGCATGCTTTTTCTTCTCTAGGTGGGCAACCAGCCGCTTCAACATGTGTGTTCATTTTTTTTATTTTTATTTTTTTTACATCAAAGCTTGGGTAACAAAATGTAAAATTTGGTAGGCACCATCTTATTTTTTGTATATTTGACTCCCAGTGAGACTTTTCCTATGATTTATCTCTAATAATATCAGGATCTAATCAATTTAACTATACGCACATAAATTTTCCGGACACAGGACGAGTCATAAACAGTGGAAGTACTGAAAAAGAAATCTGAGTAGTTGGGTCTCTGGAGCAGAAACATAAAATGACTTAAGTACAACAGGGTTTTGTGGTGCGTTCTCCTACTTTACCAGTCATCATGGCATGTAACCAAACATCACTATTCTTATTGAGGATCCAAAAAGACTAAATGAAAACAGTAATTGTAACACTGCAACTGCTAGTAGACATTTCTTTCTCTGGTTACCACGGTGGCGGTCAGGAATATGCCCGTCTTTGAGGGGTCCCCGGGCCATTCCTGTAAAAACATTCCAAAGCTGTCCGTGGGATATGTCTATTCCCCGGGAACGTTTCCCCTACTCAGATAAGTCAACCCTGACAGTGTGAAACATCATCTGAAAACACTGAAGATCGGCCCCAACACATGTAGGTCTCCACGGAGGTCCTAAGGGCAGAACACTCACCTCGTAAATGACAGGCGCATCTAAAAGAGTTTACTCACAGACAATGCATTAGCCATCACCTTATGTGCTTATATAGGGACTGTGGTCTTTCCTGGAAGAGGGATTAAAAGGCAGTTGGTCTGAAAGCAGTGCAGGGCAGACATTAAAGCAGATATAAATAGTAATAAAGAATTGCAATTTGGGAAATATTTTTATTTTTACTTCCTTGTACTACCTTTGTCACTTTTGGCAAGAAAAGGTTGCAAGTGTGTAGACTGGAGAAGCTAGCGGGAGAAATGTGAGGAGAAAATGAGCAATAGAAGGTGTTTGTCGAAACAAGGTAACACTAGCTTCCTGTTTGATCTGTATGAAGTCTGAGTGAGAGGAACATCACCCTGCTGTCTCCTCTACGTGTTTACTTCAGCGTGTTACCCCATTGGGCCACCCCACATGGACCCCCACACACATTGAGCCACAGCCAGCGCAGACAAACAGAGGGATAAAGAGAAGGATAGTGTGAAAGAGAGGAGAGACACACCTCATTAATCTTTCTGGCACTTTCCACTCCACGGCTGTCTGTTTTTACCAGCGAGTTTACTTTTCTGTGGAGGTGAAAGTGACTGATACCCAAACGGCTCGCCTTAAAATACAAAATGTTCAACGTCACCCGCAAGTAATAATTTACACAGTTTGTAATTTACACACTGCCCCGTGTTTCTGAACTCTTTCGTGCCCTCTGCGTTGATCTTGTCTCTTAAATGGAATTCCCAAAATGTTTGGACACATACTCTTTCTTCTCCCGGGCTGGCATGTTAAGGAGTGGGGAGCTGGTCTATTATGACGTGCTGAAGAGAGCACATCAAAACGTACATGTACAATTACTGAGTTTTCCTGATAAGTTTGGTTGACTGAAGATGGCCCTCCTGAAGTGCCCTGACTCATCAAGGAATTTTACTTTAAGTGAAAGAGAAAGACATAAACCAGGCAGGGAGATTTGTCGATGCTATTAAAAGATACAGCAGTCCTTTTGTTCTGATGTACTTGACATATCTTTAAAGAAAGCAGTGGTCTGGAGGTGTGTTTAAGGAACTGTTTGACAACCTTACCTTGAGGTTCTCAGGTGAGGACAAGTCAGTCAGCATTTGTTAGTTTTACACAGTGTTTTTTAAAGGATCAATCAAAGAAGCTACATCATGTAAAGATACACCTTTAGAGCCTGGCTAGCCGTTTTCTCCTGTCTCTAGTCTTTATGCTGAGCTAATCTATCAGTTTCCTGAGCCCAGTTTCAAATTGAACACATAGAGTATTGGATGTTCTCGTCTTAATCATGGCAAGAGAGCAAATAAGTGTACTGTATTTCCCAAAATGTTGCACTATTCCTTTAACCTTGTGCAGCTATTACCCACTTAAATTTTGAGCTAAGTCTTTTTTGTTTTTTAAGCCTGATAACAGAAGAGACAGCAACACAGACACAAGACAAACAATGGACTTGATTATTAAGAGGTTTCTCCTGTAAGAACACATTGTAATTAAAATACCACCACATATAGAGGCTTATTATTCTTGACAAGCTCACATTCTCCCACACAAACAAACACGGTGACAGCAGCCCATCCCAAAGCCAGGCTCCAGCGTGGAGGGATATCAGACTTGTGAATTGTAGAGAGGTGGGGGTGAGAGCCTGAATGACAAAGGGTCTGGTAGCCCTGGAGGAGATCGTTATGGGCAGCAGGACCAGGCAGCGGCTGCCGTGTGCTGGAGTCAACAGCCCCAATCACCCACCTGGAACCTGGAGCCCAGACAGCCGGGGGGAAGGTGGAGCCGCTGGCCTGACCCCGGCTACGGGCTGCAGGGACGGAGCCCCCCCCCACACACACACACACACACACACACACACACACACAGATCAACCACAGGGATGTGTGTGTATGTCTGCTTTAAGCCACGCCCCCTTAGTGACCTGCATGTGCCCCTCCTTTCCATCATATTTGCCCAAAAACCAGCCTTGTTAAATTCCCCTCCATGTGCCCTCATCTATTTCCACCAGCTCCTCTTCTTCAAGACCCCCGGGTGGCTACACCCACCCATCCCCACCTAAAATTTGCTGTGCTCTGGCCACACGGATGGGTGCAGGTGATGCTAAACCATATTACATCATGTATTTACTTATCCAGGGTAGCTAGCAGGCGACATGGAGAGTGGAGCTGGGAGTAAAAGGTGAAGGATTCAGGAGTAAATGACTCATGACCAAAACCAAAGGGTTGGATTCTGGGGACAAGTGTTGCTTGAACACCAAAATGTACAAAACACCTCCACAGAGACACTAACACGTCTGTGGTTGGAGCCCGAACACTTTTCACCTGCGGTTCATGTGATCGCTGCAGACAAATTTCCAAACTAATCCTCAGAGACTTCCCAGATGTACACGTCTTGAACGTAACACTATAATGTTTCCCAGAATACAGAGTAAGCACTTTGAGATTATTTGCTATTAATGAAAACAATTAGGGGCTCAGGCTTTTGGTAGCCTGCCAACTACTGTTTCAACATTTTTTCCTTCCTTGCAAGTGGAATTTGAACTTTCTAAATTGCTTCCCTTTAGTAACAATGCAGTAAACACCCTCCAATCCCCTCTCAACCATCTGCCCATGGTCAACATCACCTCAGTAACTGCTAGTGACATGTGCTGCAGATCGGCCTTGTGGTGCATCCAACCACCCCACCTTAGCGGGGTGGTGCAGCTCAGAGAGGCCAAACAGACCCAGTGAAGTCAATCGGCATGCTGTTACATTTACCATGAGTGTGGGGTTTCTTTATTTTAATGGTGCGGGATCCTCTATCCTGAGAAAATAGGTGGCTGAGAGGGGGTGAAACAGAGGTAAAAAAAAAGAGAAAGAAATAGTGTGTTAGGAAGAAGAAGAAAAGGGAAAGCAAAAGAGCAAGGAAAAGATGCATGGATTTCCACTCATTCATCTCTCATGTCCCAGCAACCCTTTGCCTGTGTGTTGGAGCAGCAATGGCCCGCGCGGAGACATCAAGCACATTCCAAGGGTCGGCCCAATTACGGGCAGATGAGGGGCAGTTCTCTTTGTTTAAGAACAAAGCCAGAAGTGACACAACTGGTCTTTAAAGGGAGCTCTCACAGCCACGGCTGAGGAGAGAAGGGGGGTAGAGTGGGTGGGGAGGTGACCAGCTGGTTATAAATATCTATTTGGTCAGTTACTGGAAGGAAAATTTGCAGTTTGTTTGTCATCCACTCATCCAGGTGGTGGGCCTGGTGGTTGCAAAACATCGGGGCAGAGAGAGAGGAGAGAGAGAGAGAACAACCTGTTTGAGTTTGGCTGCCAGAAAATGAGGAATTTGACTAATTCTTATATGAGAGCCACATGTCATCCTCTAGTGTCAACCTGCAGAGAGAGAAAGCTCTTGGCAAGACCTCATTGCATATTTAACCCAGTCACTATTATGGTCATACGCATTAGATGTTGCTGTAATGTGAATTAGTTCTGTTCTATAATCTATACAACAAGTAAAGAAATTTATAATGGGATCACTTCACCTGAAAGCACAATATCGAACATTCATGTTGGTTTTAATTAGTTGCAGAATATAGAGACTGGCATAATTTAATCAATTATAATGGGGAAAAAATTAAGTTTAACATCTTGAAATTAGTTTTCCATGCAGATTATTTTGTCTTGCATATCAAACTATGAAATGCAATTATAATTTTGTGTGGGCCATGGATGAATAACTAACTCACATTATCCAGCTTTTAATGAATCAAACAATCAAACCTCAACTCAATGTGGCCAGCAAAGTATCTGTAAAAGCATCACTGTTGATAGTGAACAGAGCTTGAATTCAGCCACTTACATTGGTTTCCAAAGGTTACAAGTGTTCAGGTGGACAAACTATCACAACATCCACAGAAGCTATCTCTCAAATCACTTGCAGGATGATCCACTTCTGTAGATGTCCATTCATAAGATCACTATGTTCCACGCATCATTTCGTTAAACTAGAGCCACATTACTTCTAGCACTACTCATGTTGCACTGTTGCCCTTAAAATTAAGTTCCCCAGAAGCCTTGTCTGTGAAAGACAATATTTTACAACAATCTTCAAACCTACAGGGGTGTGAATTTTATAATAAAAAGACAGATTTTGGTGGAGCAACACTTAATAATGACATTGTGCAAGTGGTTGTTGATGGCCAGAAGATGTAGCATTGGACTGCAGAGAGGGCGGGAGAGTTTAAAGTTTAATTCCCCACTCTGCAGTAAATTAGAACACAGCAGGGTAATGTCTGTTATTCAAATACAGCTGCCTGGGCCTCTCTCTCTCTCTCTCTCTCTCTCTCCTCACTCTCCCTATCCCTCTCTTCTCTCCCCACACAGACCACACTACTGCCCTAGGACTCTGGACCAGCAGTACATATTAATAAATAGCGCCACATTAAACACACACATTATATGCAAACACATGCACTTACAACAACAAACGCATACATGCACGATATATAGGCCATGCACACAGATACAAGCGCAAACTCACACTGCACGCACTCACAGATAAAGATGTAAATACACTGGTTAGCACTGAACAGACATTACAAATAGATTTTGGAGTTCAATGACACCAATGACTTGAGGGGCTGAACTTAAACAGAGGGCAATTACTTTGTAGCTACTTGTTTATTTTTGATTTTTCACTGCTGTGTGAGCATCGAATTTCTGCTAGTCATAATACATTAAGAATATTCTTATGGAAACAGTCTATATGAATATATTACATTGGACGTGTTTGTTTTGTAATTATTTAAAATTTTGTGGCTGTAGCAAAGTTTGCAGTGATGTTTAACGATTTGGTTCCCCGTTATTTTGTCCACCTTGTGACCATTTGCAGTAGTCTGTAATAGTGGCTTTTGAAAGTAACTTACCCTAAAGTCTTTCAAGTAGCAGCAGGCCAGCTGGGGTGGTATTAGCTTACAATGAGGTATTTGCTGCCTCTAGTGGCAGGTTAAGCCGCGTGTTGTGATAGTTAAAGTCTGGTTCGTAACCATTAAGAGTGTTTGTCTCCATCTAGTGCTCAATAAAGGAATGCATTTTCATCCGCGAAGGCCTAAGGTTGTTCAACATGTTCACGTCCTTTCTACGTGCGCGGTTCACGAGTGAATCCTGTGATCTGTGCGTCAGCTGTCACTTCATACGCACGCATACTACAGCATTGTCTCCATGTAAGGTTTGTTTGACAACGAATGAATCTGAAATTCCACTGAGACCCGGATCACTCTTTAGTAAAAGTATGTAGATCAGTGTCACCCTATTGCCGGACCAAAGCCAGACACGGTGACGGAGAGTGGTTTGTCATCGGTTTATGTTAGTTAGGGAGAGAAAGAAGGACAGGCTTCGGTCGCACGTTGCAGACTTACACAATACGCTAGGCTCCAGTTCTCATTAGCTTAGCCATTGCCAGCGTTGCACGCCGATGGAAGCGGCGGCACACCACCCAGGAAATGCGGCGAGAGCGTCCGGAGGTCTTTTATTTTGTTGAAATTTTCATTTTAGCACCGACTATGAAAATGTTGGTGATAGCTGTTTCGAAGCACTGAGAGCTTAGACAAGGTGAGGACAGACGAGCGAGGCAAAGGTTGCCGAGAGTTATGAGAAACAAACATCGTTAACCAAACCTACGTTGAGCAGTTGACAGTAAAGGCTCGCCGGTCTCTAACACCAACAACAACAACAAGGAGGGATCTGGGGCGAGTGTTTCGTGTTACGAGATGATGAGTCCTGAAGGACGAGACGAGATGCGAGCGGGGATGTCCTCGGTCCAGTCCGACTGACGGGCACCCGCCGCTTCTGCACGCCAGACACCAGCGCCCAGTGGGGTTAAAGTTGCTGGACCTGAGTTCCCGGGATTACATCGACAGCAGCTCTCTGGAGTACAGCGATTAACGAATGAAACAACGCCGGTCCGTTCCGAGAGAGGAGGGAAAGAGGTCGAGGTCCAACAGCTCCAGGTAACTGCTTCAACGAGGTGGTCACGGAGCTCGGACCCGGGAGGAGGTGCGTGTTTTATAAAGAGGACAAGAGAACTTGGAAGCCCTTTACTGGGCATGACTCAAAAATTGAGCTCGCGTATCGGAAATTTACGAGCTGAACCTCGTGCGGCAGGCTCCTGGCCACTGGGGGCGGCGGGAGGAAGAGACTGGTAGCAACTGTGGAGAATAGAGGCTGGAACGGTGCGGTGCTGGTGGAGACGAGGACCAGCAGTGTGCACGGGAGGCTGGGGCCCTGGAGACACATCCACTGGGCCCGGATGAGAGGACCCGACAGCATTGAAATCAATGTTGAGCCTGTAAACTGGGGCAGGGCTTATGAAGGACATTAAAAGAGGGAAGGTCCATGCATTGGAAATGAACCTAAAACAACAACAAAAAAAAAAAAAAAAAACACTGGAGCAAAGTCTATAAAATCATAATTTTGCATCAGTCACAACTTATAGCTCCTAGTATAATGTCCGGTAGCATCATTCACTGACTGCATGTCTATTGATAGTACTCCTGTTGTGTACATACAGTATATATGCTACAGGCAGTATCATGGTATGACAGCATACAATAATGACCACAGCCACTCTCAAGTCTGGTGCTTAACCCGAGACTCATGCAGGGCAACATCCATCCTGCCTCAAAAGATCCCATTGTAAAGACACAAACCAGCATATGATTTATTCATCAGCTAAGTTAATCACTGAGTCCTTCATTGTGTCATTTGTGTTTACTGGCCATAGACTACTTAGCCTGGTCACTTTGAAACATCTACACAACCCAGGAAGTGAGAGTCTATTGGCCCAGCTGATCTGTACTAACTAATTCATGAATATTTCCAGAAAAGGCAGGGAACAGAAGGCGTTACTGTAGAGCCTCGAAACCTGATCATGAAAGGGTTCATGGGTTGCTGGTTCTTTTGAAGGTTACCGCCAAGTGACATTTAGAGAGAAGCACTTATTTGAAAACCACGCTGTGGATGTAAGTCTTTATAGTTAGTTCGACCGCGCCAACACAGTAAGGAAGGTTTATATTTAAGACCTTACGGAAACGAATACCGATGAGGAGATTACTCAAAAAGTAATCACACATGTAGAGAGGCCAGTTCATGTAATGGAAGAGAGTGGAGGGGCAAAGGCTCAAAATCAGAAGAATATATCCATATCCTGATACAAAATACAAAACGTGAAGGTTTTTGTAAAAGGTCAGGCTCATATTTGTAATAGCATCATGTTCTAACAACATAAACACTGGAACCTTTATGTCCTAATATATACGTAGCAAACAAGGTGAAAAGTCTTTTCATTTCACAGGAACTCAACATCACACGTTGCTGAAGCCTCAGAGGCAGAGACTTATTTTCTCTGGTCCAGATATGAACCACCCTAACAAACAAGTGATTGAATCTATTATGAGCCTCTATCAGTGTGTCTTTCTTTGGTATGTCTATCTGAGTCTCACTGTTGTGGTGGGCCCTCCGTCTGTAAATACGCATGTTGATATGTTTTTATTTGTCCAGAGTGTTATGTTCCAGTCTCACTCTGCACAGCAAGTCCTGCATTTTGCAAAGTGCACCTAGCATTCAGTTCTGCTGAACACTCTTATTCACCACCAGAGAATCAGCGGCAATGCCACCAAACTGTAATCAAACTGGCCTTGCCTACACGCCCACCAGACTCCAATGGAATTACCAGACTTGCTGGAGTTAAATGGAAATCAGTTTACGTCAGCTAAACACTTACTGAAAAGGAGTTGTTCTTGAAAGCCGCAAATGCCCGTGGAATCTCTTGCTTAACATGCACCAAGCAAACCAATGAAAATGTACCTTATTTATTGCTTACTCACCTCGCCCAACCAAAAAAGGTCAAGGACTCTGCTCCTGGCCTGAAGACTGATCAGATGTCTGTCCTAACAATTAAATTATTATTTCAGGTCTAAGACTAAATGTGCGGTTTTACTATCTTGCAGAACAAGACCATATTGCGTGATGAGAGGCCAGTGGTTTATTGACAGTACTGGCTCCCCGCTTAGAGGAAGAGGAGAGCGACTCATCGAGCAGGAGCACTTGAGCTATTTCCGTGGGCACAGATGCAGACATTTCATTTGATTCTGGTGGTCCGGACTGTCATAGCAAAGATGGTGAGAATGGGAACAGCACAGTTAGAACAAGGACATTTTATATCAGAATTTTTAGTGCAGAATGTTCTTAATTAGAAAGCTACAAAATGCATCAGATCTCTTTAATGATGGCAACATGCTACACTCTGGCAGTAACTGAGGTTTGAATAAAGCTAAAAATGCTGTTTTAGAAAGTGAGGTTTGGTGGAAACAAAAGGCCAAACACTTTATTTCAAACCTTAAAAATACAAAGATTGTATGCTTTACTGCGTATCTAATAGACTGTGGCGAATTATTTTTAATCGCAGGCAGGCAGTATCTTGTAAAATAACACCCATTCTGCTGTTAGGGCAGGAGATGAAATGTTCTATAGGTTGCCAAAGAAGCCTAAAATCCATTAAAACCAATGCTCATCTTCACAATAAAGCCAGAAGAATAGCATTGTGAGCCATAAATGGTGAGTTATGTGAGCCCGCCTGCTGTAGTATCGACGCACAGCCGCAAAAAGAATGAGCCCATTCACGCAGTGTAGGTTTTCCACGCGCTGATCCACCAATGTAAAGCAGTGCTCATTCAGATTCTCTTCACCCACGCCCTCTCACGTACGCTCCGCTAGCTCAGGCGCAAATGTAGCAGGGTTTATGTGAAAGTAAAAAGAAAGAGGTTCTTGATTCTGCAGTCTCCTTAAGGCACAGATCTAGGACCTTCAGAAGTGAGAATGTAGTAAATGTGGCAGATAAATACAGAGAAAGATGCAGCAACTGTTGTTGTACAGCAAGAAAGCGTTTAGTCTGGTATTTAAGAGCTGATAATTATTAGAGAGACAGAAACATGTGCATCAAAACATTTCAGAGTAATCTGAAACATACAAATACTAAATCAATGAATGATATTCTGATTCTAATATATAATTATATCCAATCTCTCTCTTGGTTCCTGCAATACGTTGTAGTGCAGAAGAAGAACTGCACAATGACCACTGTTAAATTGCTGTTAGTTCAGACCTTGAACAGGTTATTGATGTCTGTTGCAAATCTAGCTTAGTGCAGTTTTTTGGGCTCAGCATCTTTAGTAATACTGCACCAGTGGCAGAAAGTGCCAGGCACTGCCCCCAACTCAGAATAAATTAAACCCTTTAAATAAAACTTATCAGGAGACCAGGGAGTCACTTGCATTGTTACCCCTTAGGCCATATATTCACTGTTTACTACTTAACTCAGATCACATCACAGTGTCTGAAGTCACCCCGCAACCACAAGCAGTTAAGTGTACATAGGCACTAATAGATCTGTACACGCACACACGTATATGTAAACAGTCACAGAGGACTGAGGGATCATAGTCAGATTATCTGGCAGGGTGTGTGAAATATTGTGCAAAAATAAGATTAGTTTTGTGAGCCACTTGAGCCTTCCAGCGTACAACACGCAGACGCGACCTTAGCTGGACTCAGATGTTGTTTATTTGTATCAATATTATACTGTTAAAATGTAGCTCCATGTTTTATACAAAACTGCCGGAGTACTGTACTTATTTTCATACACAAATATTTAATTTAACCCATAGAGGCAGCGTCGTTAGCGTTAGTGCAAAAAGCAGATAAAGTGAGTGATAGATCCTGTTAATTCACCTTGTTTGGGCTGTTTTTACAGGAGACTAAAATAGTGATTATTTATCTTGAATTAACTGTAGCTCTTTTTGGAGCTGCAGATACACTCGAAAACGCAATAATAGACAAATGGATCTTGAAGCGCCAGCCAGGCTCTGACATTACTGCAGCACATGCATCTCTGCCATTCTCTCTCTCCTCTCCCTATCTCCTCTCTCCTTTTTTCTGCCCTTCTTTCTCAGCCTCAGAAGTGAAGCTGAGACTAAAGGTTAGTGAAGTAGAAGATGATCAGAGCAATAGCGTGTTATGGTAAGTACACCATAATGTTCATTTTGCGTATTTTCTCTGCTATTCTGACAGGTGTATTTTACTAAAGAAAGACTGTTTCAGATCATCAGTTTGAATTAACAGAAATGTCTGTTTTAGATTTATAGTTTTTCCTCAAGGAGCACATTCCCTTTACTATCGCTTCTGTTTATTTCGTAATTTTCTTGAAAATGTCAGAGGCGCGGCGTTACGGTTTCACGATGGCTGAGCTTGTGGCACTACAGAGGAAGCCACAGCTCTTATTTCAGTTATTGAGGTTAAAAATGGCCACAGGATGGATTTTTATTAATGGTTTTTAATAAAGTTGATTTACTGCTCAACTGATCAGCAGCACTTTTTCTCAGCGTATATTTAGGAAAGCCAATGTTATTTTCCAAGCCAGACTGAGGAAGTATTATTATTTGTCATGTTTTAAAAAGAAATAGAAGAAAAGAAAGAATGAGAAAAAACCCAGCTTAATTAGAAAAGCAGGAGATCCTTGCAGTACCGGCCCAAGCTTTTCCAGCTTGTGTATGTGGGTATAGAAGGTGAAAATATAGGTGTCCTAGACATCAAGGAAACATATAGAGCAGCAAACAGCAGGTTGGGCATTAGTCATCTACACATTTTGGTATTTTTTGCAGGTGCTCGCAGCTGCCTTGCACACTATTTATTCAGCTACATATTTACTTAAACCCTGCACAAGAGGCTGGGAACATACTGCATGACTGCTTGGATGACATGCATGCTTAAAAGAACTGGAAATGAATTACACACCGATGAATAGCTATTAGACTCGGACCGTTTTAATGTTTCAGCGTTATAGTTGACATTACTTGTGCTCAAGAATATCAGATATGTTTGAAATCATAGATCATTGCTCATTGAAGCTAAATAATACATAGTCTTGTTTGGTTCAATCTGGAAATGACTGTTAGTTGTCCAGTTGTCTCCTTGGGGTGATGTAAAAGTCATGTGTGGGGAAATATTTATGGATGTGATCCACTGCGCTGTAATGCCCAAATTTTGACTCATATCAGATAGTTTTTACAGTATCAAACATCCTTGTGCACTCAGCAGGTCTTCGCTGCTCTTCAGCCTTTCACCTCTGCTGAAGGAGACGGGTTAGGACATTTGCAAGTCTGATTTGCAGAATGATGTAGTCAGATCTGAGACTTGTGACTTGGCTGATTTGATTAACAAATGTTGAGGAGACCTTTTTAGTCATGATCAAGCCATCCACTTGATCGATTCAGTGACGAAATTTCATTTAAACTTCCTTTTCATTGAGCTCAGTTTATTTTGTTGTGTTAGACTGTTTGGTTATGATTAACATATGAACACCAGAATTTTTATATTGAAATATATCAATGCAGCAAGTGTTCCAGTGAAGGACTTTCATTACACTAAGGATATATTATTCATTTGTACTAGGTAATTGCCATATGATTAATTCATATCATATAAAAAGTTGTTTGTGTTATTTACAGTAACATCACAGCATGTAATTAAAGCGGTGATCTGTTCAGCTTTCATATTTTATGTTCACAAGAAGCGGAAAGTCAGTTCAAGCATGCTAGGAATATCCTATGTTGTTTCAGGTACACTTGTTATATCATTTCTTCTTATTCCTTACAATGTGTTAATGTTCTTCTCAATAGGTAAAGATTGTTCTGAATCACACAATGTATCAGCTTTTCCTCTATTTGTGCAGTTCCAACTCAAAGAATTACAGAATAATCTCTCAGGCTGATTGTAGTTGTTTTCACATGAGGGATCGAATCAGTTCTCAAACACTTGCAACAGCATTCTAGTATTTCCAATGGGTTATAAATGCAAGGTGAAAACAGTTGTAAGTGTTTAGTGTGCTCTTATTTTGTGTCCTTTTTCTCCAAAATGTCTTGAAATGTTCAATTACTTTATGCCCTCTATTTACAATACAGTAATTTATTTTTTTAGTAGTTTTTTTTCATAATTAAGTCTTGAATAGGAAAATCATTGTTGTTTAAGTTTAACAGTCATTTCAGCATCATTTCATCATATTTAAGTAACGAACAAACACATACAATTTTGTGTCTATCTATTACACATACACAAAAGTTAAAGATTTTAAGGATTTTATAACATGTTTAGTTTTCACAGTAGTAGATTTCTGCAATAAGTGTTATTCAGAGTCTACCTCAGTCATCTTGGGCATATGTCAAGAAGCGCTGCGTTTTGGGTTGTAGGTTCACTCATACTGTAGCTGATTATTAAGCCATTGTTTCAGCTGATTTTCATGATTTCTTCCTTTAGCCACTGGGCCCTGTCAGTAACCAGTACAGGTTCTGTATCAGGGTCCTTGGAGTTCTAACCTGATAGCAGCGCTACTTGATATATTGGCCTGTTCAAGAGTGATGACAGTGGTAGCTCGTGTGACTGACGCCAGGGTAATGGACATTACTCACTCTCTGCCCGTTGTTAGTTCTCTCCCACCTGCCCCCTTTCTACCTCCCTTTTCTGTTCAAATGGAGTGGATATCAGACGAGTGCTAAAACTACATGTCACAAGCGCAAACGCTGCCAAGGTACTGTAAAATACCAAGTATTTGTTCTTTGCTTTGTTTTTTTTTTTGTTTTTTTTAATTTTACTTCTGCTATATTAGATCTGCTAGTTTGTGCCCTCTCTCCTCGTAGAACCTAGGTCTCTGTGCAGCTAGATTTTCCTAGATTCAGACCTTTAAGAATCTATTACTTAGAGCTAGACCTAGGCTCAGTTAGAAATGGTTGTGTTAAAGTGATGTGGGCTGCTCTCCCAGTTCTGCACTGCAGCCTTAACTATAGTTACAGAATGTCTCTTTGTACCTAGCGCCTGGTAACATTGCTGGAAACCTGTCGCCTTCTCTCTCATCTCTTAAGGGATAGTGAGTAGACAAATGCTGGTTCAGTCAACTAATAAAGACCCTCAAATCAGTGGATCTGGAATGAATAAGCTAGTCCTCAAAAAAAGCCAACCTTCTTTACCCTTTTTAAAAAAATCTCTCCAACCCTGTCTCCCACATTCTCTCCCATTGCTTTCCTTCTCTCATCCCTTCTGGCAGTAATTAATGAACCACCATCACTAGCTCTCGCACTAAGGGCAATGAACAAAGCGCTCTGTTGAGAGCCCAGTGCAAGTGATGAACTGAACAGACGAGCCATTGTGGACATTTACTATAGCCCCCAAACACGTCGTGTAGAGTCGGCCTCTTAGAGGTCCATCACTGTCCTAGTTCTGGGTGCATTGACCGTTCTCTGTATTCCAGGGGTCTGTGTCCTCTTCTCATTGGAAATCCAAGCAGCCATTGACCTAAAGCTTAGTGTCCAAAGTAGACCTCAGCAGATACCTGTGATTTTCCTGAATAACTCTCCACCTGGATTTAGTGTAGTACTGTCTTGTAAGTACTACACTTATTTTACTAACATTGCATTAGTATTCTGTCCCATCCTTCTCTACAACAAGTGGGAAAACCTTGTGAAGGGAATGTACCTGATATGTTTGTCATGCATCAGCCAAGAAAAAGTTGGAACTAGCATCTTTCCTTAGAAAATCATTGTCACAGGCCCAATATCACAGCACATCGTATTTGTGATTAATTTTAGGAGCCCTTCCTATTCATCTCTTTCACCCCTCCTTTCTCTGTTGCGATGCCGCTTCCTTTCCCATCCCGCCGTAACCCTCTCACACACAATTCCCCCTTTTCTCTTGCTTCAGCCCCTTCCCCATCATTGTCATTCTTTGCCTCTGTATCCTCACTGTCTAACCCTGTCTCCCACCCACGTCCTTCAGTAGTTCTCAGTGGCCGTTAGAGAACTAGATCAGTAAACTCTTTAACCTTTATTGGTTGACTGCCAGCTCCCCTGTACACTTTGATCCCCTTTTCCTTTCCCTTCCTTTCACAATACAGTGTCTTTCATTGTAAAACAGGAAGTGTCCTTGCACAACCCCGAACCATCACTCCACCTTACTGGCTACATTTTCACTTTTAAGTCCCATCAAATTAAGATTTGATACTCATAAAGCCAGCTAACTGGAGAAGTTCCACATATTCCTAGCTGGTCTCTAAGACCTCCTGTCTTACAGTGGACTTGGCTACTAATAGAGCTCGACAGTCTGAAGTGGCCCTCCTTGTCTAGCAGTGTTTGGTCTCATCTCACACACCAGCTTATTTTTCCTCTGTGTCTTCACCTGTGCACGAGGTAGATGAGAACAGGAGGCCACTTTAAACTGTTTAAGATAAAGCCAAACTGGACGGTGAAAGGTGCTCTTCTGGAAAGAGTTGAATGTTTCCCTTCACTGCTGCTGTTGTAGAATGGTTGAGTGATATCTTGTGTGGTGGTTTAAGCACATGTTTCCTTTGCTGTTGAGTGGTTTCATTTGAGGATTTGCAAAGGTATATGGAAACATGTGAGAGAAGAAACTAATGTATGCTACCGAATCTCTCACCTCAGGTTTCTCAGGACATGAGCTCTATTGTCCTACCTGGCTGGGAAAAACAGTGTTATTCCAGATTTGACTAGTTTCCTTTAGTCCAGCACTTCTGTTCCTTGACTACTTCTTCTTCCAGACCCTGCTTGTCCTTCTCCTTTCAGAGGCAGTCATTCTTTTTCACACTGGTTGCACTCAGAGTTGACAGGTCTCAGTTAAGGTGCAATAATTGCTTGGCCTCGTATGACCCCCCCAGTCATGCTTGTCCAATGAACAAATTAGCCTGCCAGGCTACAGTCTCAGCTCAACCCAACCATGTGACACACAAACACATAAGCTTTGTTGATATACTGTATTTATCTTGTTTTATTGATTTACATGGGAAGTGGAGAGAGAGACAGATACATTTTTGAATTTTACTTACTCCTGCCATCTAGATCTGGCCAGTGTATTAGGAAGGAATGTCTCATAAATACCCAGTCTCAGGCTCTCTGTGTTCATCTTGAAACACTACAGTACAATAATCACATCTCTTTTACACTTTCACCATTTCAATTTTGAATGTTTGCGGGGCAATACTGGTTCAAACTAGCAAAAAAGTTATCTGGAACATTGCGTTTCTCCAAGTGCTCTACTCCACTCTTAAGGGTTTTAATCCCCAGATTGGTTCAGAGCAGTACAAAGAGCCATGACTGTGCACTGGACCTATGCCAAAGTCCTCCACCAATCTCATTCAGATGAACTTGCCTGCACAGGACATCCAAAGGACGTGCTGTAGGGACATAAATAAGCTCTCAAGTCAGCCAGCTTCATTGATCGCTTTTAGCTCCTGTAGTAAATGGTGTCTCCTCTCTAGCCATACCTCTGCTCTTACTTGCTCCCGTCACTGCATTACACTACAACCTGGAGAAAAACTTAAACTGAAGTGAAAATGAATTTACGTTTAATTATGTCGCAAGCACATAAATATCTCCGGTCTAGTCAGAATGATGATACACAAGCAGAACGGACAAGCAAGAGCTGAACTATGCAGTCATGGTGTGCAGTAGTTTGATGTGTTTTTCTTTCCACCTGCAGATCAATGCTCCAGACTGCATTTGATTGAGCTGTTCGAATAGATTGATCCTAGACTTTTGCTTTTTTTTTCATAACCTGGTGTAATTCTTATGATGTCTTCAATCTCTCTCCATCTGTGCTCTCCCTGAAATTTGTAATCACAACACTTTGTATCGGCGAACCTTTTCCCTTCACCCGTCACCCTGATTTTTCTCTCCTCTTTGCCCAATTTTCTCATTCCATCTGCCAATGCCCTCCTCGTTTTCCTTTGTCCATTCATTCGCTCACTCCTCTCTCACTGCCCCCCTCCTGCAGCCGTCCACAGTCTGAAGCTGAGTCGGACCCATGTGGATTGGCACAGCGTGGACGAGGTCTACCTCTACAGCGATGCCACCACTTCCAAAATTGCCCGCACCGTCACTCAGAAACTGGGCTTCTCCAAAGGTTTGTAATCACCCACTGTCATTGTTATTCCAGATAATAATGTGAACAGTTTCCTAATCATACTGTACGTGTGTGCTTTTATTGTTGTCAGCATGAAGTACTTTCTCTACTGTTGGAAATAGAAATGTTTTGTTTGAATGGTAGATGTCTTAAATGATCTGTCATATTTTCTTCTGTTTTACTCTCACTATTAGGGACTGCTTCATTATACCTATTACTACAAGCTTGTGGGTTGTGAAACCAGCAATTTGCACAATTAAAATACTCAATTGATATCAATAAACCCCAAAAGAATGAAACATTTTTTTACACACAGGTTACATCACATGTTTTAGCTGCTAACAACAGGGATCTAGAGATACCAGTGTTGTTTGGTTGGCCTACCTCTTTGGTCCAGATAACAACTATTGGATGGATCGCCATAAGATTTTTGTACAGACATTTGTGTTTCCCAGACATTGTGACTTTAATAGCCCCCCTAACCTTTCCCCTGGCATCACCATGGGGTAGGTCAACACCTCTACCCAATTCTTTGTCCATCTAATGCACAGATTAAATACTGACTGCATTTGCACTGTGCAGTAATTTGCTAGTATTAACAACCATTTGCTAGCAGTTATTTAAACATGGCTGTGCACAGTTCAGTCTCTTAAATGGATTAGCCCAGAAAATCATGCAGTGTCCATCTGCTGTTTTCAGGCACTCGATCTGATCAAATGACCCGAGTGTGACTGAAAAGGCAGCAACTGCACTTTAACCCAGTGTCTGATGTTTGATCTATATAGATGACTAATCTGATCTAAGATTCTCCCAGCTCTACGGTACATTTTCATCTCCTGCTTTCAGATTATAAGAGGAGGAGCTGACAGTGGTTATCTCAATCTCCCCTGACACACAAACGCTTACTGAGGGGAAATCTCCTTAGTGCTATCCAGACAGCAGCAAATTCCATTGGCTCCTGTCACCTTGCCGCACAGCACATGACTGGGCTAGACTGTAGATTCTAAATAAGGGCACACACTCAGTCCTCTAGGTACACTACAAGTGCTGCCAGGCATTCTCGGGCCACAGTCGCAGCAGGACTCTGTCTCACCTACTGGCCTCTTTGGACTCAGAACAACACTTTCTTAAACACCACAACATCACATATATTTATAGTTCTCTAGTGAACAGACTGGAGATGTGTTAATTTAGTAATGCATGTCAAAAAGTGCTGTTAAAAAGTTTTTTTATTGTATGAGAATGACAAGTAAACCCAGGTGGTTACAAGTCAAGTCAATTTTTATTTATATAGCGCCAATTCACAACAGTTATCTCGAGGCACTGTACATATAGAGCAGGTCTAGACCATACTCTTTTTCAAATTCACATTACAATAAATAATGATCCCACCCTGTCCTCTCTCCTCTTCCAGCGTCCAGTAGTGGTACACGGCTCCATAGGGGTTATGTTGAGGAGGCCTCACCTGAGGACAGACCACCTCAGACTACACACATTGTCTTTGTGGTCCATGGGATTGGACAGAAGATGGACCAGGGGCGCATTATTAAAAACACTGGAATGTGAGTTGCAGTATTTAACAAGATAATTTAATTGAGGATTTGCATGTTTTCTTTTTCTCAGTAAGACCTTTTCACTTTTATTCCACTAGAATGTATGAAGATTAAAAAGGACCGTTTCCACCTTTGTACCTTTTTTATTTGCACACAATCTGTACTAAATATAAGTTAATTCAAGTGCATGAGCATGTGCATTCAGCAATGTGATGTTTGAATTGCCATGAAGTTTGTTTGCTCTCTGTTCCTTTTCTCTTTTTTTCCAGACATGATCTGTCTCTCACACTTCTCATGCTGTCATTCTGTTTTTCTTGTGGTTTTTATGACGACAGCTCACTTCTTCCCTCTTTTTACTTTGTTTCTCTGTGTGTCACAATACATGCACACAAGTATGAGAATATCTTGTTCCTTTAAATGGCTATGAATTTACTTCCCTGGCCTCATGACTAAGCATCTTGTATCTTATGTTGTGTTCTTTATTAACTGATGAGGGGTTTCAGATATCAACCTGTCTGACAGGTTCTTGTGATTCCAGATAACTTTGTTTTGCAGAAACTTTGCCAACTATGTAACAAATGTGTTTATCGAATGTGTGACTCGTGTTTCCAGAAGAATGTAGACGCTGCTCATCACTACATATTCACAGCTGTTTTTTTTAAGCATTTGAATATAATTCAGAATACAATGAATATAAGTGGCATATTACTGCATTAACCAAATCAGGGCTGTCACTCTGCTTTTCCCTCTGCTGTGTTCATCTAAAGCCACCCATAATTACAGCACTGGAAGTTATTTCAAGCATTTCTCTTGAGATCACAGCACCTGCAGCCTTTGTATTTTGTTCTCCTCCCCTCCATCTTTCTCACTCTTTGTCTTCTCCTGCTGTTGTCTTACTTTTTTCATTGCTTTGTTAATGTGCCTACAGTCTGGCAGCCAAGAAAGCACTACACACTGAAACTTGAGAAAACACAACAGAACAGGGATATGCACTGCAACACAAGCAAATACAGAAAATGTGCAGTGTGTATGCAATGCAACAGACTGAGCTGCAAATTCTGCAGGAAATATCAAAGACTAGACACATCCTAATACTGGGTAAAAATCTTCATGAAAAGCCAATACCCTATCAGCTAGGACTCATGCTATCCTAGTGTTAAAACGTATATAAACTAACCAGTTACATCAACATCAGCATTCCCACAATTCAAGCCTGTGTTACCAGCTGCTTAAGTCTAACTATTGGTTTGCCTTGAGCGGCATAAACAAAATGCCCATTTACTTCCATTTTATTTGGGTGGTGGCTCAACTTTCATAGATTCCTCCCAACCTTGACACATAAAACGAAAACTGTGACTTTGGTCTTATAGCCAACCCTTTAATCAGAGTTCCTCTTGTCTTTGACAGGCTTCATGTTTTAATGAGGAACTCTATCAATAGTAAATATTCATGTAGGCAAGGTTCACAAACCTTTAGGAAGTTACAGTGTCACCACACCAGTGATAAGACTGTACTGGCCTTGGTCCATGGCCCTTACAGTAGTATAGTAGTACAGAATGTGCGGACCAGTGCCTCGATGTGTGTCTCTGTGTCACAAAGTTACTGTCTGGCTACAGCCCCACAGCTTAGGCCAGCTAAGCAGGTAAAGTAGACCAAGCTGCGGAGCACTTTAGGCCTCACTCCCAGCTCCCTGTGGATTACAGCAGCATACACACTTTCCTCAGCCAAGAGGAAAGATCAGCCCGACATGCCATTTCCTTGTTTTTGTTTTTGTTTTTTTTAAACCTGAATTATTCTCAGCTTTGTGCTTCGTTTCATCAAGCTTTATTATTATGCTCAAAACAAAAGTCAGGGTGTCTCTCACTGAAATATGTTTTAAACCTAGAATGTCACCTTGCCTAGTGTGTAACCTAAAAGCTAGGCAAAATCTTGGGGATGATGCAAAAGCCCTGTAATACAGCGCTGAACCCTCTGAGCATTTATGTTCCCCTGCAAACGCAGCACATAGTCCTGTCAAAACCTGCATTAGGTTCATTCATTCAGAGACCAGTCATTTAAAAGCCTCTCTCAGCCTCCATTTACCCCATGCAAACACCATACCTCACCCTTTCTCTCCCTCTCTCTCTTTGTGCATTTAGTGTATCCTGCAAGCTAATGTTGCCCCATATAGGACTAACAACAGTTGTGCGTGTGTGTGTCTGTGTGTCTGTGTGTGTGTGTGTGTGTGTGTGTGTGTTGCATGACAGAAGCTGCATCAGTAGGCAGTAAAATGAATGTCTTCCTCACAGACAGTCATTAAAGTCTGTGAGAGAGCAGTCTGAAACACAGACTTCCCAGTCAGTCTGTATGCGGCCGGATAAACATAGAGAACTGTTATATCCGCCAGAACCTGTTCGCGTTTTCTGCCCCAAATGGTGATGGCGTTGTTTCCAAATTACACACACGCAGTTTGTATCCTAGATGTTTTTATAGCATAAGCTGAAATATACTTATTTTACTCTTAAAGAATAAAATGATCAATGTTGTCCTAATTTACTGTATGTTCTTTATTATCATATTCAGGCTGAGGGCGTAAGGAAGATGGAGAGAAAGCACTTTTCAGATAACAATGAGCATCTTAGGATTCTTGCCTGTTGAGTGGCGCTCCAAACTACGCACACCTGGATGGAGTAAGCATGTGCTGTATTTTTTTGTTTGTTTGTTTGTTTTTAGAGTGGCGATACATGGAATTGTGCCTGTTTTTCGAACTGCGTATTGAAGTTTATGTCTCTGTAGATACAATGAACTCAATCACCAGACAAAGTGAGAGGACTGAGATCTCCTCAACAGCAGCGCCATGGACATCATGTACTGGCAGCCCCTTTACAGAGGCGAGAATCTGCGGCTTGCAGAAAACACTCGGGTATACTGTGCGCTCTGTTCTTCACTAAACTTCTCCACCTATATATTTAGATCACGAGGGCCTAACACAGGGGCTAAACAGACTGTACCGCAGCTCTTCACATGGAATCCTGAGTTCGAGGAGAGGGGAGGGAAAGTGTCCATTGTGTCTCACTCCCTTGGCGCGTCATCACCTATGACATCATGACAGGGTGGGATCGTCGCTTCTGCCTGGGGCATCACGCTGGAAGAGGGGCTGGACCTCGCTGGATGTCCTATGAAAGGCACCTTTAGACCAGCTCACGGTTGCAAGAATGGGTAAGGCTTGCTAATGTAGATCTCAGGACTGAATGTATATGTGCCTATGGTTGCAAATTATGTTTGGGGAGGCCTTCAGGAAGGCTTGAAGTTATAACTTTGAATATGCCTTGATAATGTGGGTACCAATACAATGCACAAACTGGTTGTTTAAACTAGACTTAATTTTTACTTGGTTTACAGAATTTACCTTCGAAAGCTTTTCGATAGGAAAAAATAGCACATGCCTCCTCTTTCATCCTCTAAATTCATCATCAAACGACATTTGTCCCTGAATACTGTAATGTGCTGTATCAGTTGCTCTTCTCATGCTCCCTTTTTGAATAGGGGTAGCAATCTAGTACCTGTAGCTTTCCTGCCCAGCCTGTGCTGTCAGACAGCACATACTGTGATACTCATGATCAAATGGAAGGAAGAAGGCTTTTAATATACCTCCTCTACCACCCATCACCCCTGTGTGTGCAGTATCTGTGTGTGCACCATGCCTCAATATAACAAGAAGCTGCTGGAAAAGGTTTCTGCTCTGAGTGGTGCAGAGACTGAAAACTTCAGCGAGGATAAGGTCTCAGCCAGATGATGACTTAAGTGTGTGTGTTTAGATAAATGGAGGTAATATTACGCCATTTTAGGAGATGATATTACAACTGATTGTCAACCTGAGGTTTAGAGGTTTTAATTTCTTTTTATAGTTTCTTGACAATGTCCTTTTTGCTTTTAACGGGTTAAAGACGGAAAATCAACTCCTCTTACCCACAGAGCTTCCTAAACCTCAGCACCACCAGCCCTCAAATTTAAGGTAAGATGCTCCATTACAATATTACTAAACACCAGTCAGTGGCACTCCATCAAATGCTGACTTAGCTTTCACCAAACTTTGGCTTCCTTGTGTGAACATTATAGTAATAATTATTTTGGTGGTGTATGTAAAACAAGGAAAACAAGGTACAAATGTTTACCTTCTTTACGGACATTTAGGGTTACATTTCTTCACTTTTGTCCTTAGGTGGAGAACTTTTCTGCATGGGCTCACCTCTGGCGGTGTTCTTAACCTGAGAGGGATCATGATTACCAGCTGCCACCAGGACCACATCCTGCCCACCACCCCTCCATCTGCCTTGGGCTCTTCAATGTCTTCCATCCCACAGACCCTGTGGTCAGTCTCCTTTTCATTTCTCTACTCAGGGTTATAAGCATATGAGATATTTCTTATTTTATCATCTTAGTTTTTCTCTTTTCGTTTCTCTTTTCACCATGCATTTAGGTATCATTTATCAGAAGGAATTTGCTGTTTTACACATTTGTTTCTGCTCTCTAATCACATTACATTGTTTAACTCTGTGAGATGCCAAATTAAGGCTGTATTATTTTGACATAATTTGAAGTTTTATTTCTCTGCAGGCCTACAATTTGGAGCCCTCATCCTCAAACATTGCAACATGCCTTTTTATAATTCAAGATCCACTAGTAGGAGCTTGTTTGTTTACATCTGCCTTTTCGATGTTATCCCTTGTACACACAAAGAATGTTTTTAGAGAATGAAATTGGGATTTGTTTTTCTTGATCGGAATTGATTGTAGTACGAACCCCACCCTACAATGAGATCCGGCCCACGAGCCTTCCTCAACCCAGTCAAAAGACCCGACATCTGACTCTGAGAGCATTTCCTATTGACATACCTGTCTCCCCATGGTACTATGGAGAATCCATCACCAGTCTGGAAGCAGGCCAGCATACTGGGTGCCTGACTGTTTCTCTATATGATTGATATGATGATTACTGATATTATACCAGTCCAAAAGAGTTGTAAAATTGTTCCAATAAAACCAAAATAAATTCTGTTGAGTGCTTACAGTTGTATGAGAATGAACTACTATAGTGAAGTATCTGGGCGGAGAAGAAGGTAAATATTAATAAATATTGTTAGTATTCTCCTTTTAATACATATGTCTACATATTCTTTTAAGGCATGGTATGTAGTATAGTATGAGCTCTGACAGCAATGGGAGCCCAGAGGAAAACAGAGCACATTAAATTTCACTCTAGAGATAGTCATATCCCATAGGTAAAATCCATTCTCTCCTGTGAGGTTCAGTATTTGAAGTCATGTGAGGCCTCCATTTGACTGCAGCACTATGTCAACAATTACCATCATGTGGAGAAATGGAGATAGGCTCAGATACTTCTTTCCTTATACTTTGAAAGTGATTGAAAGAAAAAGCATTACACATCTCACCCATGATGTCTTTCTCTGACTCCCCTCTATGTTGTAATGTAGGGCCCGGCAAGCATAGGAAAGGAATCGGAGGCATCCTTTTCTCTCGTTTCTCCCGGCTCAACAGCCAGCCTTGGTGGTGTCTTTAGGACTTGGCGGAGGGGCAAACAATGGGAAGAGGAACTGACCCAGTGGAAAGCCAGTCAACTCTGACCTCTCCACCTGGCCGCCCACCTCACCTACTACTGATACTTCATGTCACGATTCACCTCTCCACACTAAACAATCATAAGAAAGTCTTCTTATATATTCTTATTTTTTACTCATGTCTTTTGTACTGCTCTGTATATTTCTTACAGTGGGCTGGGCCAGGCGCGATGACTTTGAGCCGAGAGAGAGCATGGTGACGCTATTGGTCGGATTACCTCACACAGGCTACTGGTGCTCACATGATATAGCACTCTTCCTGGCCCGGCCTTCATATACAAACAGGAACAACCTCTGACCCAGCAGGGGGGATGCCTCAGACCAGACTGAACAGCACACTCATTACGACACGTTTAGTCTTATAACCCGACGGGGTGTGTCATCCTCCTGACAAGACACAAAAATGAACTTTTAATTCATTTATTTTTCATGCGCTGGGCAGTTAAATACATAATTTCTTTCTTTTATCTTCCCTGTGATCAGCTTTTAACACTTGGAAATCATTATGACAAACTGATGTCATTCCAGGATGTGCATTTTGTCTCTTTTGTTTAGTTTTTACCTGATTGTACCCTAAGGGTGACAGTGTTGGACCAGGAACCCCTAAGGAGGTGCTCTCTTTGTAGTATGACCACAAGTTATATGGCTTGTGGTGTAAGAGCCTAATGAGTTTGATGCGTAGGGTTGTTGCACCCAGTGGAAGGATTATACCATAGTCCCCAAGTCTGTTGTAAACAACAGCTTCCAGCCTGTTGTTAAAGTGTCCATCGTTTTTCTCTTAATTAATTCTTCTGTCAGCCTCTCTCCCGTAACTCAGCCCAGAGCCTTGTGACACTTGCCTGACCCATGGTCACTGGGGCTTTCAGTCCTGTGATTTTTTTATTTTTTTCCTTTTTGTGGTAGGAGAGAAATATAATTGTCAAAAATAGCTGTTTATCTTTAAAATAAACCTTTAACTACTACATCTCAAAATCTTAATGCTAACAAGCAGAAGCATTTGCCTTTCAAAAAGTAGCCAAACAATGTTACACATGAAGAATATTTCTGTTGGGCATTATCCCTTTAACAATAGCGCTTGGAAATGATATGCACTAAAACATGAGTAAATACATACTTTTATATATACTACGGTCAGTTAAACAAATTTTTTTACACTATGTAGTTTTCCGAAACTAAAGTCTTCGGGATAAAATGTCTCTTATTACAACAATTACAGCTGAACACCCTACAGGACATCATTAGTTTCCATGTGACATTTATGTACAAGTTTGCATCACATAAGACTTGTATAGTACTTGTTCTTAAACAAAGGCGCGGGCATGTATAGTTATTTTCTTACACAGTTGATGAGTCCAGATCGTGATCTAAAATCTCTTGATGATGTCATTTACTAGACAAGAGGTGTCACTCAAAGCGGTCACCTCCTTAAGGTAATTTCCATGATTCTACATTAGGATGAGGTATGGAGAAAATTTTCTGTGCTCATATCTTGTTGATATCCAGATGAAATCAGTGGTATGTATTTTTCTTAGAAAAAATATTTTCCTAACCAATTTCCAGGCTCTCATTAGGAATAAACCCGGATCTCATCTTGGGAAAATGGGATTCAATTGGCCAAATAACAGTTGTGTTTAGCTGGGTGGCGCCTCGGCTTTATAGTAACAGTATGGCTAATTTATATTCCATAGCTTATAATTAGTCTAAGTGAGTAGCTTCTTTTTTATTTTGTAGCACACAGCGATACATTGCACAAAAAGTTAACTGTCTTGTTAAGCCTTTTTAAGTGAATCGATTAATTTATTTCCCCTCTTTGAGCGATGGATAATGTCAGCTTGTCTTTTTATTTGTGTAAAGATGGGATTCTTTAGCACCCAAAAACCTGGGTTTTTCCAGTCATTATACATATGTGATTGCCTGATTGCAACTTTACCCCAAAAGAAAAAAATGCTTGGACAACCAGGGACAGCAAATCATGATTCTTGTTTTCTAAAAATAACTTTGCAGATGACTTATATTGACTTATATTAGTTTTATTTTTTTCTAATGTCCTTTAAAACTACAGCTAATGGTAAATTGCAGAAATTAGAAACTTACTCACTTTGCATGTTGTCCCTTATTAATGATAGATGGGCGAGAAGACAGTACAGAGTGCCAAGGAACTGCTGACCAGGTCTTTGTCGGTGAAAACCACTTGTGATTGTTTATGAATGTCTAATGAAATCATTTATGAGACAATTGCAATGGATGAAGAAATAGACTTAACCCTCAGATTAATGTTTATGGAGCTACGCTGTGACAGATTTGATTACTATCGGTGTCAAATTTCCTGTTATAATATAATTTATCAAAACTTATTTTGATTTGCTATGGTGCAAACTGCCTTTCTGTTCCACACAATCAAGGGCTGTTGTTGACTGGTCCACCGCTGAATGGAATCAATTTTCTTGGTCTTATGTGTGTGTCTGTGTTATGTGCTAAGGCCTACTGACTGAAACCAGGCTGCCTTTCAGATGACCAGATAGGTGACGGAAGAGTACGGGCAGGGGCGAATAAGGGAGAGTGATATGAAAGTGTTTGTTGACCTGGTGGATCTTGCACATTCATCTGCTATGAATTGCACAGAATTATATAGAAAATGGCCATTGTTAATTTTATTTATTCATCTTTGCATATTACATTGCAGCAATAGAAAGCAATTTTAACATGTTACTTGGATGGCAGGAAATACTGTTTACCTTAGAAACCTTAAAGATACAATGCAAAATAAACAGTTCCACTGTTGCCTCTGCATCTTTAAATCACACTGTGCGGTTAGACACAGCAAATATGTATTCGTACCAATAACATCAATATATTCTTGCAGTGCTTGTGATTTGGCTGTGAGTTACCAAAATATATGTAAAATTTGCACATTTTCCATGAGGCGATTCTGAGTCATACAGGTTTTCATGTCTTCACTCTGCACATACTAAAGATACATTGTACCTTTGACTACGAGCATTTAATGCACAGCATTTGAATGATGACAGTATTTTATTTTTAATGTTTTTATTTCAAGGCACCATAAGCATCAGGGAAATGTCTACTGTACATTTGTATGTGGGTCAGCACTCCAGTTTGAAGCCATTACTACGTCAAAGCATCAAGTGCTGTTGCAGGTGTCGTCCAGAGGTTAATAAAGAAGAAGGGCCCCTGCAGCCATGTGTCAATCAGACATTGGGTGAGAAGAAATGCTAATCGAATCTTATTGGGTGGTTTTTGAATGGTGTGTGTTAAATTTGGTATCACCCGTTGCTCTAACTTTAGGTGGATGTCTGGCAAAATGTTGTCTGTCCTAGACCTGTGCAATAACCCTTACCTGTAATGATTCTAACTTTGCCATCAAAGCACTGTATTTATTTCCTTTTTTATTAAAGCATTTCTGTTTTGGATACAGTGACTGTGTCTTCATGCTCTGCCATATCTCTGAAATAATTGCAGGAGAAAAATATTAAATATAGTTGCGTAGGAGGAGGTGGAAAGCATCAGAGAAAGATGGCCCCATTGCTCATTCCAGGCTGATTCGGAGGACAATGGAGCTGTTGTTCATCTGAAACTCAGATCAGATTCTTTCCGGCGCCCCCCCTCGCGTGAGTAACAGCGGACTTATAGATTGTAAATAGGCCTCATTTAATCTGTGAGCAGTCATAAGCTTCCACATGGGTTACTAGGGTTTTAATACGGTTTAGCAACATCTGCAAGGCAAAGGCTCACAGATGGGACCAGTTAGCACAGGGGTTATTCTCATAAATAATGGATTAGGCCCTGTTCTGTATTTGGCCAGAAGAGGTCAGTCATCTATCAGTAAAACCGGAACAAAGACCCTATTGACCATCTGTTGTCTAGTGCCCCCTCTCTTATCCTGTTTTCATTATTGCCCTCGCTAATTGAGCTATTTTGACAGTTATTCATACTATTATTTGTAATTGTTGGCTGGATCAATAATGTTTATGAATAGTAAGATGTTAAATTGGTATAAGATACTGGAAAGTTGTACCAGAATCGCACAAACTACAATACAAATGTAGAAACTGATTTTTTTTCCTAAAAGGTGACTCCTTGCAGATCTTGTAAACCTCTTAAAGGCTCCTCATCTCCTCTCTGCCTCTCTCTCTCTCCTCCTCTCTGCCCCCCCAATCCCATCATCAGCAGCCAAGCAGCTCTGTATCAGACTCTCCTGCTCTGCATCTGACTGACTCAAATGTTTACTCTGCAATTAAAACACAGCCTATAAAGGCAGTGGGTGGCCGCCAGACACTGACAGGGGTCAGGAGCTGCAGGAGGAGAGGTTACTCATCCTTTGATGCCGACCGTAGTCTGAAGGCCCCAGTTCCTGAGCTCAGGGATGGAGCTGAGCAGAGTTTCCCACTGAGGGGTTGTGTGGGGGAGGCGGGGACACGGAGCCAGAAACATGATGATTCATGTCTACTGCAGACCACATGGAAGTGCACGTGTTGGAGTGTGCATTGTGCTGCTTTTGGAAAGGAAGGAGACAGCAGCCTTTCTCTCCTTCTGCCACAAAGCGTGTCATTTGTGTGATCATTTTGATTGAATGCCTGCATAAAATGCGTTTTCCATCTAAACAAAGTGAAAGATATGAGCAACAGCTTGCAGACCATCTTGTCTGATTTTTGTAGTCCTGTCGCTGTCCTCACAGATACCGATGATCTATCTATATACAGGGCTATACTGAAACTACTGCAGATGGTTTAAAGTCTATTAATGCGTCAAAGTAAGCTGTTATTGGTTTCTGTAATTAAATGAATTTCTGTTCTAAGTATAATGAATGACTCATGTGAGAGTTAAGTGTAGTTTGTAAATGAAGGAGAAAAGTTAAAATGTGAGTTTCACATGGTGAAGCATCTAGACATTTATTAATTTACATATGTAAGCTGCTACCACAGACTTTACTTTTTTTTATTTCTATCTTGTGAGAAAATATATTTTTATTTATTATTACATGTCATAATGCGTGCTTTTTTTTTGTGTTATAAAGCAGCTGTATGTACTTGTTGCACTCCAAGTATGATTTTATATCAGATAAAATGATGAAATATAATTGGTTGCACAAAACCCAAAGGTAACATGATAGTCAACATACCTCCACCTGGACCAACAACAACATCACACACAATTCAACGAATATATATGGTGTGTCCAAATAAGCGAGCCCCCAGTTTTTTCCACTGGGAGACTAAAGGGATTTGGAGAAACTTTTTCAAGTTTTAAAGCTGTAAAAGTGACAAAAACCAAAATGCCTTGTTATTTTGTGCTGTTGCTCCTGGGACTAATGACCCCAAGGTCCGCCAGTGCTGCTGCAAGCCTCAACTGATATTATTGCCATAAAAAGGCAGCAAGTTTTAACTGCATGTCCATTGTCCTAGCACAAACTTTATTGAGTTTGGACTGTGGAGGCTGCAGTTTGACAAATCTGTAATAAAACACTTGTAAACCACGACCCTGCCTTACTCTGTTCACACATGTACAACACACAGACACTAAATATTATATGGATTCATGACGGTTTTGGTACGATTAGAAAATTAACATATGTCAAAAACTAGTCACCAGTTCTGTACTCAGAATAAGTTATATTAGATCAAATTATTTTTTTAAAAAGTTTGTTGTTTAAACCCCAAACATTATATAAAGCAGTTAGGAATATAAATAGAAAGTGGGAAAACCCACAAAATACATAGAAACCTAACTGATTTTCTTGTCCTTAGTGAATTAGAAGTGGTAATATGTTTTTGGCAAATAGGTTTTAAAATGTGCCGAAAGCAAATCACTTGTCAATAAGTGATTTTTTAAAATTGATTTTTAAATTTTTATACAATGTCTTTCTGATGTACATAACAGGTCAAAGGGAGAATTAACCCACAGTTTCAAGATCCAGATATACTAAGCCCTATGGGTGTGTTTGAACGTGTGTGTGTGTGTGTGTGAGAGAGAGAGAGAGAGGTATTGAGGGGACCAGTACAGGCAGCCAGAGGCTCCCAGTATGAAAGGAAAAGTAGGATTGGAGAAGTGACGTTATCTGCTGCTGGAAGGGAGGAGGGAGAAGAGGGACGGCTGGACTCCATTAAACATGCTGGAAAACTGTTTTGGGATACTTCACTTCTTCGGCGAGTTCTTCCGGGATTTCTCTGTTCTTATTATCCGAAGACTTTCTACATGATTTAAGAGGAGACTTGTTCTGTACCGTGTAGTCGACTGTTTATTTTTTCGTCTTTGAAGGTGGTATGGATTTAAATGTTCGTCCTCAGCTTTGGCTCGTTCTTCCGCTATGAAATATGAAAACGTTTTGGCATTTACGCGTTTTTGTCGTTGTCAATGCCGCTTTTATTAACAACTTTTCGCAAATATTAACGTCGTTTTGCTTTAGACGCACTTTTTTAAGTGAAGTTACTCTTTTCATAGCCGACTAGTGTGTGCATGCAGCCAGGGGATTGTACGGGCTCTGCTTACATAATTAACCCCTCAGTCTATTTGTGCCTTTACCTTACTTTTGCTGGTGACAGCTCATTTGATGGTATGGCTGCCGATGTCCTTGTTGAACTTGTAGCCGCGGGGCCTATAGCCTTTGTTCTGTCGTGTTTATTAGTTAGACCGCTGTTTGATCCTTGAGCTACTCTTTGGGCCCCTTCAGATCAGAATGACAGATGAGCTATAATGTAACTTTTTGGCAGCAGCTTGCGACAGGCTCTGTCTTGTTACAAGCTAGTTATTGGAGAGAGGTGATGGGAAAACAGTGCATTTTCACGTTTTGTTCCCCTTCGTCCCTTCACATAATCTTTCGGGTCAAATGTTTATTAATGAGCTAAGTTACACCTTATCTATTTACCTCTATATAATATTACCATAACACTGTTACTGGTACTATAAGAAGCACCTCCTACTTTCCTGCCTCAGCATAAAAGAAAAGTAAGCATTATCAAAATGCAAAAACACGCCATTATTATTGGTTTCTGCAGTTAAGATTGTACTGGATGGCAGCAAAAGTGCATTTAAACGATTTAAGTATTAAAAGAAAGTACTGGAGGATACGAACGATTGGGACTATTATCATAGATATATTACAGTATATCATAATACTGGTGGCAATATATGAATGGAAGATCAATGAAAATGGTTTGCGGATACAATAACTAGATGGAAATGTCTGTTTTGACAAAATCAAATTTTCATTACGTAATCAAAAATCATAATTTATAATATTACCTACAATGACCCGTGGACATACTTTCCTACAGGGACTACTACACCTGGCAATATTAAACTGCCTCTCGGAGATGTAGTGTTGGTGAATCTTGAGAGACAGTTTTAACAATAATTCCAAACAGTGGATCCTACATTTCTTCCCTGGTAAATACATTGAGCTCTCACCCTTTGAGTGTAACACAGGCTTTGTGATATCAATGTGTGTGGTCTGAGCTGTGATAAACCTTGCATCACTGTAACAACATCAAGGTGACTTTGGAAAACTCTGCCAGGCAACAGGCGATATTATACAACTGTTTTCTTGGGCTGGGTAGTATCAACCATGATTAGTAAGCTGTCTTTGATATATGCTGAAATTGCTGCAGTGCCCTCTAAAGGATAAGCGTCACAGTAAAACAATGGTATTGGGAAATCTGATGGGTGAATAACCCAATGTATTTTCTGTTTGTCATATTACTCACCCTAGACCCCTGCCACTGTGTTTGAAAGGCCATTGTGTCTCTCGTTAAGCCTTATTTGTATTGGCATGCTTTGCAACTAGGTGAGTGGCCAGTCCAATTCCATTTTATACTATTGGTTTGTTTAATCTAAAGCGATTGCTCTTAATCTGCAGAGTAACCGTCAAGATACTAGCAGTGGATTATAAGCATTACACTTACAAATGTACTGGGTACAAAGTGATATTCAAGTAAATTGCACTCAAAATAATACTAGTAAATGTAGTGAGTTACTTTTCACCCCTACCAAAGTACACGCAGAGATATCGGCCTAGTGTCCTGAAATATCTACAGTACATTTCTTTTTCAGTGAGGCCTTGCATGCATGGGATTTGTGCCATTTATTCTTCTCAGGGTCAAAGGTTTCTTTTCACTGATGTGACTAGATCTGACTATTAGGTCTGTTTGGCAGGATGGCGCTGGGCCAGGATCCGGATGCCCGATGGCTGCTCTGCCGGCAGGACGTGGAACTGAAGATGCACATGTTGCGGCCTCCTGGGACGATGTGGCTGAGGGTCACTGAAATCCATTATAGGCGGTCATTAGCAAACTCGTGGAGAAACTGAGTGCGGCGTTCATGCTGCTGTCACATGGCGGTCAGAGCAATTTATAAGCGGCTTTTCAAAGCTCCTTATCTGAAGTGTAGTAAACAGACTTGAACATGATGTTCATGAGTCTGCCAGATTTAATATACATTTCATTTTGTAAATAGAAATTAAATGTACCTGGTTGGCAGTAATAATAGCTCTTTTCTTTGATGTCTGTCCCTGCTATCCTGCTATAGCAGAGTAGCAATATTATAAATGTGAACATTATCTATTCAGATTTCTTGGGTAATAAATACCAGTCTTTTTTTAATAGTTACCATTCTGAAGTGAGATTCCACTAAGCAAACAGCCCCTTCTATGCAAAAGTACAAGCACAACACAGACACTGGCCAAAGTTAAGAACAGACATTTTCCAATTTTTGTAAACAGGAACTCAGAAACCTGCATTTTACTTAGAGACACTGAGAGAGAATGTAGCCAAAATCAGAGGTTGGAGATCCGTTCAAGGACAGGCTGAAGAGAGACCTGTATATTTGCTGCTATCATGTCTTTGATATTTGTTGCTTGGGACAGCTCAAACAGGAGTAAGTATTCTCTTTGTTACCCTGCAAGCGTACATGTGTATGGGTCAGTTACCCAAAGGTATAAAGAAACCATAGACAGTGCCCTCCCCTATGTAACATGCAGTATTTCTGTGGTTATACATGACAGGATTTGGGTGTTGAGTAAGCATAAGTCCTCTGTTCCAGCCACTTGAACACTGTTCTGTTTCCTTGCAGAATGGGAGAAAGGTCAGTGGTAGTGGCAAGGAAGCGTTGGGGTGACAGTGTGTTGTGTGTCGATGGTGCTTGGATATAGCATTCCTGCAGCGCTCAAGGTTTATTCCTGCCCATGGTCCGTTTTTGGCTCTCTGTTGGAAGCTCCACATAATTAGGTCTTTGTTGTTCTGTAATTAGGTCTGTGCAAGAGCAGCATCTATATAGGCGAGTGCTGTGTTACTACTGCGAGTGGAATGACATGGTCCTTGATCTTCCACCTAGCTCAGGCCAGCCCTTATCCATTGTTGAGTTGTGTTCGCGCTTTTTGTTGGGTCTTGTTAGAGGTATGACTTTTACTCAACATGACACCTCCACTAATAATTGTGGTGTGGGGAAAGTCTTTTGTTACACTGGTTGGCCTGTCATAACAGCTGGATACATCTGGGATAACGTGTAGGAACTTTATAAAAGCTTTTCTTTTAATACAAATCAAAACTGGCCACATGTTTTTGTATTACAATTGTATCAAGTCATATTAGGGACATTCAATCTTCAATTGTGATGGGAGTTGACTTTGTTTTGTTTTCCATTCCTAATCTAGTTTTCCTTTTCTTAAGGATGTGGCTATTTTGCTGATGACTTGACCTTTTTAACTTTTGCAGGATTCAGTGGCTTGATTTCTTCACATCCTCACTTGACAATAGTTGGATTTGTTGACCATGGTTTGTTGTAAGTCTGTTTTATGCAAGAGTAAATAACGGGACATGGGTTATTACTGTTTGTGCAGCTGTCTTGTCAAGTACTGCTTGGTTACTATTCTTAAACATGTTACAGCGCATTATCACACCACTACCACCATTACTGCAGTTAATTTGTATACTAGTATGCTTGGTAATAGACCCTTACGAGAAACAGAACTCTTGCAGTGACATTAAACTTCTGCTCTGTGAATGTGTATTTGTGCCTCTTGACTGGTTTCACAAAGTGAGTGTGGGGACATTTTCATTTGACCACCACCTAAAACTCTATCCCAAGTCAACAGGTTGTTTTGCATTGTAATCATTAACCCACCCACAACATGGTTTTCCTTGGCCAGCCACACTGCAGGGAAGACTGTACACTGTTCTTATTTTGTGCTTGAAACAGGCGGTGAAGACCTGCTTTGATTGTTCAAAAGAAATAACATCTCAAACATGATTTTTCAATTGAAACCTTAAAAAAAAAACACACTGTTAGCATACAGTTGTTGCGTTGCGTGAAAACAATCAGTTCAGAGATTACGTTATGAGATAAAAGCAAGCTGTTCTCATGTGACATCCTTTAATAGGAACAATACTTCCAGACCTTTCTTTTATCAGTAACCTGTTACATTACCTCCCAGCTCTCACTGGTGACAGTGCTATATTCCTCCACTGGAGACACCTCCGAAGTGCTGTCACATAACCCAGTGTTGGACTTGCTGATTGCTTGGATGTGGGGTTATACATAGATACTGTACATGCAAATGTGCGTTACACACACAGTGTACATGGCCCTGTGAGGGAAGAGACACGTAGATGCCACAGGTTTTGCTTGGGCAGTCGTCCGTCTTAAATCGAAAGAGCATCCTTGTGCAATGACAATCTCTCTCTGCCCCCTACCCCCTCCGTCTGTCTCCGTCTCTTGCACTCCAAAATGAGGACCTCTTGTGTTTGGTAATTGCTTTCCCACAAGGCTAATGATTGCCGTTTTTTCTATCATGGACATTTGTTGCTGTATGCTGCTCTTTTTCCCTGAAAATTTGTATTGGTGTGTGTAGTAGCTTTTCTGAAGCAATCTGGCGTTGTGTAAAAATCGTTGGCGTCAGCTGTCTTCTGCTGGCGATCTGCCATGTTCTGTTAGTAGTATTTGGCCATGTATCCTACGTGGTAGCAGTTGTCTGAAGGGGTCGGTGGGTGTGTCTACGTCCACATGCATCCTGCTCTGTCGTTCAACTCTTCCTATGACCGCGGGTCTCCGTCCACACTCGCAGGCTCAGATGGCCTTGACCAGCTGGATTAAATGAACCCGTGAGAGCGCAGCTGTGATACAGCAGCGGACGGTGCTTCCATTTCCCCCTGCAGGAGAGTAGTATTTAAAGCCAGCTGATTGACCACCCTCTGGTCCCCTGTATAATCCTTTCAGCCCTCTGTTGCTTTCCATCATTACTGCTACTCAACTTTGTTGATGTTTCAAAGTTGCTGCCCTCCTCTCTAAAGCAAACATTGTTCCATTTAGCGGAAAACAAATATCTCAAAACAACATTAGCTGGCGGGAGTTTTTCAGCTGGATTTAAAGGGATTGTTCCCAGACATAGCTTTTACGACTATGACACAGCAGTGGATGGGCTATCTACATTTTTCAAAATACAGCTACCACCTTGCGTTCCAAAAGTTGGAAAAGACAGTTTTTTATCCGTGTAGTCTGGGCCTCAGACTGCAAACTGTGGATGAAGAATAATAATTTAGCTAATTGTGAAAACCATAGGTGTGGAATGAATAGCATGTTTAGGAATGTAAATTACTGGTGTGAATGATGGTTGCACTTACACTCCTGGAGGTACTGATGATAATCTGTAACCTCACGAAGACAGCTGAGGAAGTGGAGGGGAGTGGACGGAGAAGAAAATGGGAGAAATGCAGAGGGGGAGAGAGGAGGAGGTGTGTGAAGTGAAGAGGGCCTGAGCTTTCTCTCTTCTGCCTGTCCCCGTTCCCTGTGGCGTTAGCCACGCTGCTAAAATTCAAGCACATGTAGGTGCCACAATCAATAAGAAACATTTAAGTACACATTGTTCACTTTCTCATGGTTTCTGACCCGGATTCATGTATGCTGACTGTTCAGTGTTCCAGAAATAGAACTTGAGCAAACTAATTGAACTAGTGTGACTCTGATAGTTCATGTGGTTGTTTCCAGTGAGGGGCCTGCAGTTTTTTGGCTGCGGTACCACTAGCCAGCCGCAGAGAACTTTTCCCTGCATATCAGAGAAAATGTGTGTTTTGTATTTGCGATGACCTACATATTCATTTCGCAAGTGATCTGGTGAATGTCATCATCCCACATTCATTTCGATTTTGTTACAGTAGATCATGTAGGAAACGTATTTGTACTTTTTTTTTTTTTTTTTCATTTCCACCGCTCTGTACAGAGGCACCTCTAACAAAACATCAGCGAACAAACACCAGTTACTGTTATTATCTTCAATTAGAATTGACTCAGAATGACTTTAATGTTTCCTGTGAGCAACTTTTGGTTTTCAAGATAGTGCTCCTCTTTGCCAACTATTTGAATTCTGTGTCCTTTTTGGGATGCCAAAATGCTGTCTGCTGGAGGTTGTGGTGACCAGAGGGAGATGGTTTAGTTTGTGTGGAGCCCAGATTTCATTAGGAAACAGACGCGATTTAACACAGGATGCGGAACTTCCTCTGGGCTTTTTTTATACGCCTTCTCCCTTCTGCCTTCCTTTCATTCCTGCCCTCTCAGTTGGTGTTTTTTTTTTTTTTTTTTTTTTTTTAGGGATATGATTCTTTTGGGCTGGGGGGAAAGATGGGTCTTCAGATCCTGCAGAGGGCAAGATGAAGAGCTGAGAGATCATGTCTTTCCTGATGATGTGTTAACAGCTCTCTCACATTTTTACCTTCAATATCACATAGCAGGAGAGTGTTGCATTTCTTTCCCTCTACTCATATCATCTTGCTATGATACACAGTTTAGATACGTGTGTAATGTGACTCATTTATTGGGACTGCGGAGCCACCCCATAGGTCTGGCATTATGAAGTGCGAAATGGCCTTGCAGCCTATGTGATCATCCTGCTCTCTAATCTCTCTGACAGGAAGTAGTTAGCCTAAGTAGCGGTCCTGCCCAGGCCAGAGCTTTCCTGTTTCACCCGCAAGATGCTGCAGTGATTGTGCTGTTCTGCAGTCACACTTGCACATGTAATCACACAGACCCCTGACCTATATATCTACATAGATACTCATTGATCTCCCATATATATATATAGAGAAGTAATTGATTAGTTGATTTAAATTGTAATGTATTATTATTATTATCAAGAAAATAATAATTAGGTGCAGCCCTAGCTAGCATGTAGCATGTAGAAGAGATAAATGTACCATAAGTCCAGACCTTGACACGCAAGATAGTTCTTGAATTTTTTTCTGAACACTACACTGTTTGTGCAGTGCTACCGAGTTAATTACTTACACATTATACATGGAGGAGTTTCTGTTTAAACTGAACTAAAGTTGACTTTGACAGCTGTTGGTTTTGCCGCACTCCCTTGATGAAGGGTCATGTGGGAACAGTATCAGCTGCTTAATGCTCCAGATATCACATGATGCATTATTCTGAGCAGAGGAGTTAGCTGTAGAAATTTCTGCCACTTTGATGCAAATTTATACTTGAAAAGCACAGCATAATCACATTTTCATATGTGGAATATTTCTGCTTTCCATAGCTTCAACTATTTGTCCAACGTCATGGAAGATCACTGTGCTTGTTAAGGATGATTTCATTAGCTATGTTTGGCATCTTAAACATGCAGTGGAACAAACTTTCATGGCTCCTCTGGGAATATGAAGCCTGTTGCTTTTCAGCCCTCTTGTCCTCCGGTCATGGTAGGTAGTGTAGTGGATCCAGTGGAAGGAAATGTTAGACACCACACACCTGTGTGCCAGTGGAGTAAACTGATCTGGAGTTTTTTGTTTAGGTTCTCAGCCCACATTTCATTCATTTAAACATGTCCCCACCACACAGTTCGTTTCCATACTCTCCCTTTTTACAGAGCAAGACAGGTGTTCGTTTTCATATCCAAGGCCTTAATTAGGGCAATTGTGACAGAGCATAAATTGTGGAAATAATTTAATTGCAGTCACTCTTAGTGTTTATACATGATTAACATGCTAGCTAATTGGACTGTTTCCCACACATTTCATCAGCTTATTTGCTCCATTGCAGGTTCACTTTTCTGAAAAATGTCTCAATAATAAATAAATGAAAATGGCTGCCATGTGTCATCAAAGCCGAAAATAATGTTTTCAAGTTGCTTATTTTGTTTAACCAATAGGCAAACAAAGCCATAAATATACAATTTATAATAAAATTATACCATGAACCAGAGGAAATCAGCATTTTATTTCCAACTAAAAAGCTGTTACTAGGAAACTTTCAGAATCAGAATAGTCTGTTCATTTACTACTTGATAAATAAGCTAATTGTTTCAGCAGTGCTGTAGATTGTCCAAATATTTAATCTGGAAACAATCATGCAAGTATTCAGACATTTAACTTTAGCATGTAAGTAAGTTCTGCTCAGGCTTTCTAGACAAATGCAACTAGGGACTGGGGAGCAACTGATCTTCGTGTTGAACTCACAGATACATCACTGGGATTGCTCATCACAGTCCTGAGGGGGTGCCTGGCAGGATGCAAACATGGATAGAAGGACAGATGAATATTGTCATACTGCTCCATTGATCTTAGACCCAGAGTTTGTAATGACATTATCCCACCGGGTCCCTGAACACTTAATTGTATAAAGCTGTGTCAGGGCGGACTGGGAGTACCCCCACTGTTTTGCTGTGTTTGGATTATGACACAAATGGATACAAACTATGTGTCTCTAAGGAGGTTTTCTCTAATAACCCTCCTGGCCTCCCCTAATGCATCAAAGCCAGCACTGTAGCACTCTATTCTTGCTTTAACAGGGTGGATGTTCCTAAATTTCCTTTTAAGATTTCTGATTTGCTACACTCAGAGGAAAAGTGCCTATTTTCTTTCATTGATGTGGAGTCTCTTCAGCCTGTAGTCCTCTGTATTTTGACCCAGCTCTCCTGTCTACCTCGGCTCTACCAAAAACAGTTTCATCTCATCCTCTGGAGCTCGCAGGTGAGCTAAGATGTGAACTTTGATGCATCAAAGATCTCCCCAGAACTCATCCTGTATTATTTAGGCTATAGATGAATGAGCATGTTTTGGGGATGGATTTTCTGTGTGTGTTCCTGTTGTGTAAACAGACAGCACTTTCTGAAAAAGATAACTCATCTAGTTTTAGACTGGTTTATATTTGTGTGTGGGAAACAGCAGTACACTCAATAAAATCAATAACACTTCACAATGTCCCCTGACTCCTTTTAGGCCTGGCATGACCTTAAAGGATCTTCCACTTAGCTGTGAGCTGTGTATCACTGACACAAGACACAACCTCGATGAGCCCTTGTTTCTCATTTCTGCAGCTCATAAAGCCTTAATGGCCGCTTTTCTAATGCTTTGTGATGTTAAGTTTGACTGCTTGAAATGTTCTGGATTTGCCTGTTAGCAGTTAACAGAGTCTAAAGGCAACGTGTCTTGCATATTTAATGCCTGTGATAAATGGCCTGTTTGAGTTTGATTGACTGTTGGCAGTAAGCTGAGCCGTTTGTATAATAACCAACTGAAATAAGCTCAGCTAATCTCATTCAACTCAGCCTGTAAATGGAAAGCACTTGGGTTTAAATGGTATTGGTTAGTGAATACCTGAGGGACGCAGCTGGAATAGATTGACACATAAGTCAATGATTTCACCTTTGCTGGTGTCAGAGTCAGGTAACCTGACTTGTTACCTGTATTATATACTTCTTGTATAGATGTAACAGTTTGTGTTGCAGGCATGACTTCTGGGTTGAGGTTTTTATCTGTCGATCATTTGTCACGAGTGCACAAACAAATTTGTCTGCTCTTTGGACGCCTCCTCTCTGAGGTATACAATGGTTTTGGTATGAGCCTCTTTGGTAAGAGTTGTTGAATTCACAATATCACTTCAATCTCCCACTGTGAACCCATGTGACACTCTGTGTCATGTCTGCTCTACAGATTGTCATCACCTGTCTCTATCGAACCTGTTGTATACATGTTGGGTATCTGATGCCGATACTATCTAGCATGACTGCACGAGCAAGTGAGTGCTTGAAGGCCATTTACAGTTACAGATCTAATTTAAGGACAGCGCACACTTGTTTCCTGTATCTTTGCTTGTCAATACCGACCTTCACCCTGCATCAGACATGGAATATATTTAGAAAGAGAAGGGCTTTCACATTGTAGAGGGGGATAAACTGTGGGCGTGTGAGAGACAGAGAGAGTAAGACTGACAACCTGCCGCTCTGTGTCTTTGTTATGTATGAAAACAAGTCGCCTTGCACCACTGCCCCTGCAGCGTCAGCCAGGAGTCACCAAGGAAACGGCACGACCAGCCTCACCCGGCTGTAATGTTTTTATCAGCTGATGGCGGAAACTGACAAAGCCTTGCACTACGTGGCCATGGTTATTACTGACAGCAACAGCTTGGCTCTGACAGCTTATGAAAAACATCATTAGGAAAAAAGGCTCACTGTGCAAACACAGTTAAAAAGTCCTGACCTGTAACCATGTGTCCTCTCTTAAATCACCTCCATCAATGATGCAAGAGATGAGCCTGGATTTTGCTTTAGGCATCAGCTGACTGTCACAGCTTTACTGGTTAAAGCCTAGTAAAGAGGAAATATCAGCCACTGAGTGCACAACAGCAAAGATTTTTTTCCTTTTAGCACAAAAGCTGAGTGTTGGATCTTGGCATGACTACAGTGTGTCCAGTTCTCAGGATTTTGTTTTTGGACTTTGTTTTTTTTAATAATCAGTATTAATTATAACCCTTTTATATTATCAGCAAATGTTTTGATTTTATTGAAATGACTAAATGTAGTGCTGCATTGCCAAAATCGCAAAGTAATGTTGTTCAGCATCAGATCAGTCAGTAAAATAAAACGGAAAACAGCTGAAAAAGCTTTTTGATGGAAAATAGCCAAGTCAGTTTTACAAAACAATGAACCTAAAGCACTGATAGGTGAGTGTGTTGCATCAGGTACCAAATCTGTGTATGTGTTAAAACAACAAGCAGATACATACTTAATTTAAAATCTACTCTATGTATTTATTCCCCTAAGGTGTAAGTGCAGTGTTTCATTGTTATGGAGGAGATAAAATGCTATTTATACACTTAGTATTTTTTGCTTTACCTTTTAAAAATTTCGTCCTCTGACTTGCTCTGACTCGTGTCATCGCATCCCCCGCTTAGAGCTCCTCCCTGTCCTCTGCTCATCCTCCTGTTCTCTCCTTTTCCTGACCTTTCTCTCATTCCTTCTTTCTCATCCTCTCCTCTGTTGTCCCTCCCTCATAGACAGGCCTCCATAAACATAGCTGTCTCCTAATGTAACACCACAGATACTGGAAGCCCCAGCAGGGGATGGAAGGTAGTAAAGAAAGTGATGGGAAGGAGAGGAAGAGGACAGTTCAGTTCCTGTGTTATTCAGTGATAGCCTACCAAACTGGATATCTGTACCAACACTTAAAGTCCAGCTTTAATGTTTGGTCTTGGCTTTCTTATTAATTGCCTCAAAATGTTGCAGAATTGACTCGTGTGTTTTGAAAGCAGCATTTTCTAGTTGTGGTATCTTATACATAAAGCGAAGTGGTCTTGGTCGAGGAAGCTGCGGTGGTGATGGTGGTGAATGAAAAGAACTCAGTTTGACAAATTTGTGGATTAATTTAGCTTGTTAAAGCACTGCATACGCACAAACACACAGAGACTAATACAGATTTAATGGATGGATAAGAACACCTCCTCAACAGATCTGAACCTGCATGCCGCCTTACACACAATCTCCGTATCGTCTTCCGTCCTGCAAGTCATGAAAACCACGGTTTCCAATTCTATTTCCCCTCCCTTGTCTTTCTAGCCCTCCTTGCACATACACACACACACACACTGAGGGGCTGTGGGTCCCATTAATGCACCCAATTGTAGGCCCCGGGCTGCTGCATTGGGTGAAGCAGGCGAGCTGTATTTTAGCTGGGAGATGCGTGGCCTCGCTCCCTCCTTCTAGTTGAGTTACCACCTTGTTGCTGAAAGAACCCAATGGACGCCTACAAGCTGCCCTCATCCAATGCAACACATCGAACCACTGCGTAATGACACGGTGAACAGAAGACTATGTCCAGTTAGGTTTTGGCGGTGCGGCGACAAAGGAAACAGCCGGAGCAGGAGGCCATTGAGGCGTGTTGAGATGGTGGGTCAGCCAAGACGTGCATTCATGACTTGCCACAGACTGTATGGTGGTCATGCATGCACAGTATGAAACGTTGCTATGAATGTGGTCCTGTGGTGAAGATGAGTGCCAAATGTTAATGCTAGCTGTTTAGCATTGCTCCTAGACACCAGGAAATTACAAGTTTGTAAGAGGAAAAACTGTGAGCAGAGTTATGAAAATATATTCAGGAACTATTTTCAATTTTCCTCTCCTTCACTCCCTCTCATTATTTTGGCTAATAGCTGCAGTGCATGAGGAGCAGTTTCTCTGATGGGTAGTGGCAGTTGTACTCTGCACAGCTGAGGCATCAGAACAGGAAGCGATGACTAGGCCCACGCACCAGGTAACTCACACAGGGTCTCAGAAAAGCTTGGAATATTTTCCTCCAAGTACCAAGTGTTTGCCTGTCGGAGTAAACAGTATAAAACCCAACAACAAATAAACAACCCCTCCCCATTTCAATTCACACAGTCCCTAGGCCCTGTGTCCCCAGTGACATCTGCATTGAGATGCTGGTGGCTACTCTCATTCTAAACTTTCCTCTCCATTTAAAAACCAGTGTAATCTCCTCCTCATACAGCATGCCTTACAGCAGTCTTGTTTCCTGGTTCCGGCTTAGCCAATCTGTTGTTTCACTCACTCACCGCTAATCCCATTCATTCCAGCTTTTAGATGGGATCAGCAGGAAGTATCAACAATGCATATGAATGCCACTATGTAAAGTTAAGGTCCAGGAAAACAATAGCAGTGCATGGAAACAGAGACCCTCAAGGTTTAGGTTACCATAGCACTGGCGGTTTGATTGACAGACAGAGGAGAGCACCATGAGTTAACATTCAAGATCATTCCCCTGGCTTTTAACATTGTTGCCATCTTCCCAAGTGACAGAAGCAATGAGCATCTGTCACTGTTAGGTTATGATGTAAGCTTAAACTTACTGTAACTGCTGTTTTGCTCACTATATATATCTGAAAGTAATTGTAGTCCATTATGGCTGATTTGTCCATTGATAGCTCACGTCCTTCCTTGTGTAATCAGTAAATGTAATGTGTTGATATACGTTGGCTAATGTGCAACCTTGAATACAAAATGAATGTGTTTCTTTAATGGGATCATTCAGCTTTGCCTGTTTTTAACCACAGAAAGTATTTCGGCATTCATTTTCTCTAAATACAGTGAATCTTGGACCTAAAGCATGAAGGATATTTTTGATTCATTTTATTCACCCATCAGTGGTACTGCTGAAACAATTGATGATTATATATTGGTCAATTGAAGGATGATTGATGGGGTATTTATCAAGGAAGAATACCAAATGTTACCTATTGCAAAGTCCTTTAAGAGTTGGCACATGTAAACGGCACCCGTTCCTACAGTGGCTAATGGAAACCTGAATATTATAATGTCCAAAACACAATTACTTAAATTCTGTAATCTGACTGGTTTTGTTAGCTTTTTTTGGATATTTAACAATATATAGCGATACTTGGCAACATTTTCTCCTCAGTCAGGGGTATATGGCTTTAAACAAACCACTGGCACAGCAGTAAAGAGTTAGAAAGAGTTCAGATCGAATACTTTGATTAAGGATGACTGGGCAAACCAATTAACCTGTGTCTGGCATGACTCAGTGAGAGAAGAGACAGAGAGAGAGAGACAGAGACAGAGACAGAGACCCAGGCTGGAGAAGCGATGAAGGGGTATGGGTGGAGGGAAATGAGACACCGCTCTGGGGGAAGTGCCTGGACTAATGCTGAAGTAATGACATCACACTATTCAGAGGGACATCTGGAAGTACAATAGGCTACAAACTATAGGCACCAATATCATCTCAACTATAGTATACTCTGCTAAAAGGCGATTATGGTTTACCCTTGAACATAAGGCAATATATGCACAGCATAGGGTACACGTAAACAACCTGAAGTCTGTTCTCAAACCCAGCTGGCCTCATGCATTTTGACTCACAGCTTAACATACTTGGCTATTTTGTGAATGTATACCATTAAGGGGATAAAAAAAAAAGGCATAAGCGTGGATGCCTTTTACCTTTAACTTTGAAGTGACTTGGAAGCTCAAATACAACTGGCCATCACAATTCTGTTCGTGTAGAAACCAGAGCAAGGTGATCCACAGACAGCTGCTTTGAGTTCCCTCAAATCCCTGCGGTTTCACCTTCCCTTGAAGTCAGACACACACCATGAGACCACAGGTCTCCTCCCGCTCACTTTGACTTCACCGCCCCTGTGCAAACCTTTTCTGGACTCCCCCCTTCACCCTAAATGTGACCCCCTGACCTGGAGGGACAGATTTGGTGAGCTTAGGTCAGTACAGTGCGATGGATACAGACTGAGTGCTCAAGTTATACTTTCCCTTTGCCAACAATATCTTCACCCGTCGATACAAGCAACACAAACGACCACTAATATGCAATTTAGCAAAGGGAATGCTAGAAAAATGTTAAGTACATAATGTTTTGCTGTGCTTTCATTTGCATGTCTGCAGTTCCCACTAACACTCATCCAATCTACTCTTTTCTCCCCCTCTGTAGATGTGAAGAAGGACTGGTCGGACCATGCTTTGTGGTGGGAGAAGAAGAAGACATGGCTGCTGAAAACCCACTGGACGTTGGACAAGTACGGCATCCAAGCCGACGCCAGGCTTCTCTTCACGCCGCAGCACAAGCTGCTGCTTCAGCTGCCCAACATGAAGCACATGAAGGTCAAGGTCAACTTCTCGGACCGTGTCTTCAAGGCTGTGTCCGACATCTGCAAAACCTTCAGTAAGTGGAGTGAAGGCCTCATTTACAGGACAGTTCGGCAGAGCAGCTTTCATATTTTTAGTGATGATGTGGAAGAACAGTCACGAAGCAAATGTGAGATGAGGTGTGACTGATTGGCAATGAGTTACGGGAATAAAGCTCCTTTGAGTTTAGAGCGATGGGTCCTCACACTCAATCAAACACTTCCCTGGTAATACTATTTTGGTTCTGGAAATATTCTACATCAAACCGAATAATCATGTCTTCCTCTTACTTTGTTTTATCCCTGGCAATTTTGTTGTGTTTATTAAACATGCTCTGAGCCCTGTGTACCAAGAGTCCATACCTAACTGGTAATTACTGATTAGCTCTGAGTCATGTCCTTGGAACCTGGGCTCCATCGGTCTTAGGTAATGTTTAGTAAATGAGATTATCTATTTGTCTCAGGCTGTGTTTATTTTATCCAAAGTACACATTCATGTGCACGTAAATAACTCGTACTCTTCTCACTGTCTGGCTTACCTATCTCCTCTACTAATATCAGTTCCAAATTTAACTGTCCCCCATGGTGTAAGTAATACCCAAGGGAGACACACACACGCACACTATTGATATCTTCCATCATTGGCACCACACTGTCCTGTCAGAGACGTGTCAGAGCTCACGCACTGAACCTCGGTGACCCCTGACCTGCTAACGCCTACTTTTCCTAGGCTCAGAACTCACCACTTGCCCCTGACTCATAATCACTGTCTTCAGTGGGGTTTGCCCCTCCCCTACCCCCCTACCTATAAATCCCTCCATCAGGCAGAGTCATACGCACACCTGTTGTGACTTTGTCACTGGCAGGATCAGGGGCCACAGTGGCAGCTCTCCTGTTTTTATTGGCTTCTACAGGTAGCACTCAGGCTTGTTTTTAATTTGGCAGGAATGGAGCTTTTTGTGTTTTTTAAAAGGCTAAGGGGTCTAAATGAATGAACAAGAACAAATAGCACATTCTATTGAGTATAAATATACAAATTCACTGTTTTTAAAAGCAGAGGCAGGGAGACGGGGGAATAACAGGCCTGTAGCCTTTCTCAGCCAGGCCTGTTTAGGAATATGTCTGCTGTTCTGTAATAAATCTATTTCAGCTTTACAGAAATTCAGGACAAATTGCTTTTGGCTGACTTGGCACGTGCCAGGTTGTTGCAAGATGTTGTACGGTGGCTGGAAAGGGCCCCTCAGTGTGATGTGCTTCTGTTCTTGTATTTTAACACTGTGTATTATAGCTTGTAAAAAGCAGAACTTAAAGTAACGGACAGTGGGGAAGCTCAAAAACTATAACTGAGGGTATGACAGCTGACTTAGCTGACTTACAGCTGGTCTGGCCTGGAAGCCTTTCATTTTTTTTTTTTTTTTTTTGGTTATCTGGGCAACTTTGAGTTTTACAATTTCCTGTGCATATTTTCTGCTGACTGCCTGTGAGCAGCACAGCATGGAGAGTCAGAGGGGACAGGAAGAGACTAGGCCTGTCCAACTGGCCTTTGCTCCAGACAGCAGAAAGGGAGGGGCAGAGATACTTGAAAGACAGTGAAGATTTTTTTCAGTGATGAGCAACTCCCTATTGGCTCCAGTTCTTGATATCGCACTAATTTATTTGGAGGCGTTTCTTGCTCTGGCATGTCCAGTCAGTTGGTCACACAGAAGCTATTTCCTATTCCAAAACAAGTTCCAAGTTCAGTCCTCCAGTGTAGTATTTGGCTGTTTTTATCCCCACCCACTCAATAGTTTATTTCTCTAATTATGCTCTACAGTTTTAAAATGATATTATGTTGTCAACATTGTGTTATATTGTAATATAGAGTAACATACAGTATGTTTGTACCTCAAACTTTCTATTTTGTCTGCTTTTCAGTCTCTTTAGCACAACTCAAATTCTGACAGTGATCGTCCCATACAGGGGCAAAGCATAGAAAATTAACATAACACTCCCAAGTTAAAAGTATAAAACCAATTATCACCGCTGTGCTTCTCCCATGTCCACTGCAGCTGTGTCCTGATACAGACACAGTCCATCTGGACTGGCTGGGAAAGAAACGGACTCAGCGAAAGGTTGATGTACTGTAATAGACAAAAATCAACCAGTTCCACTTTTGTTTTGACCTCTGATTCCCTTTGGCAGCCCTTACATCCTGTCCTGCATTGCTTACTTGGTAGTGAACGAAAGACATTAGGGATTTTCCACTGTTAGTTTCAAGATAACATTTTTGAACCCCGTCAACAATTATGAGAATTCACAGAACCCACGTTTGTGTACTTCTTGAAGCCTGAAGATCATCTCAGATAGGGAATTTTTGTTGTGTTATAGTGCCAGTGTGCACAAGTTTGCAACCAACTGTTATTTTCATTATTGTTTTATGTGTAGATTTTTCTTTTCTTGATAAAAGTGATAAACAGAGAACAGCAGCGAATAATGATATTTGAGAAGCAGGATTGTACAAATATTTTGCTTTTTTGCTTGATAAATTGCTTAAATGATTAATAGATTATGAAAATTCTCTTTGCCAATGAATCCGTTAATCATCAGCTACAAAATGCTGTATGAAATCGTAGAAGTCAGGTCCGTAGTTGAGAAAAAAATGAATGGCACTGAACCGGCTCCTTTGGCTTTTGTAAAGAGTAATTTGTCCAGTGAAGAGTCACAGTCAGACATGAGCCTTGTCCTGTCTAGACAACCTGGACTCACTTCCAACACATTAAACACATACACATAAACCTCCTCCCTCTAACAGGAGGCAGTTTTACTCTTCCTGTGAAACACAACTGACTAACACATGACTGTGGACCTGGGGCAGTATGAAATGAAGCTGCTGCTCTCAGGAAAGCACCTCTTCAGGGTAACAAGCATCAGGCTGCTCTACTTAACCACTGTGTGTCTTTCACCAAGCACTCCTTTGCTTCCATGTGTGGGAAAACTGAGACACAATAGCATTCTCTGGAAAATACAAGAGGCAGAAACATTTGTGTAACTTTTGTGAGCGCTTCTCTGAGACACTACAGTGACTCAAATAACTGACTGGAGGTAGAAATTGATGACCAGATAGGAGAGGACAGTGACTGAGAAGGATGTCAATATCAAGGGACGTTGAGAGCACAGGAGGGATGAGTCTGAAGTAGGACGCTGACAGTTGAGAATATTGCAGTAACGTGTTTGGCTGGGACGCTTTGTCCTCTTGAAACCTCTTTGAAATTATGTGGAACTGTTGCTTCATCATTTTGGTCCAGCAGATTTATGGCCCATCAACCTGTGGTCTGCATGACTGGCCCAAGTGCGCTGGCCACTGTTGTCATAACACAGGAGGAGTGCGGTGTGGCCTCAGTTCTAGCTCCCAAATTAAAGTGCCATATTATCCTTTCTGAGTGGCCTTTTAGCACCTTTTTAGCCTCCTGTCTGACAGATGGAGAAAACTTCCTGTCCTTAAAGTAAGAGTGAAAAATAGTAAAAGTGATCTATTTGGATCACTGCAGATGTCAAAAATCGAACTTATCCAAAGTTTGATCTTCAAACATAAAATATCCAGATCATGTGCGTCCTTATTATCTGTTTCCCTTTGGACTCTATGTGAGTAATCACTTGCCCCTTGTTTTATTCAGTCTGCCTGGAACAAATGCTTGATTTATTGTTCCCAAGAATCGATCAGTCCATTGAGTACTTCTTCATAACAGTGAGAAATATGCAAGGGGAAAACAGAAGGTGAAATCACTCCTATTTAATTTTTTTGTCCATGTAGGGTCTCCATCTGTTTGTACTGTAAACCTTAGTGCTGTAAAATTAGACTGTGACGGTGTTTGTGATTCTTCTGCGGCTGGCCTTACTCACTGCAGTGAATCATGTGTTCCAAGGAGTAGGTCTTGCAAGCCCAGCTGGCTCTCAGTCAACCCCTCTCTCCTCTGGCTCTGGGCCTGGTTACTGCCACAAGTCTGCAGGATGGAAGATATGGGGTCTTATTGTCTAAGGTGTCATTTCTGCTAATGGAAATCAACCAAGCTTTTGTAAGCACTTTAACCATCACTCACCCTTCCTCCTCATCCTGACACTGGCCACAAGTATGCGATGAGTGTAGGAGCAGTCCTTACCACCAGATCATGATTCTTAAATTATCTCTATAAACATACAATTCAACACTCAACTGAGTATGTCAGCAGAAATGGACTGTAACGCCTGCCTGTCTGAAAAATACTAGTGCAGCGCTTTTTTTGGTATTTTCCTCTTGGGCCTTCCCCTTCTTTATCTCTCTATTTTTAATGGTATTTATACTTAAGCAGCCATGAAATGTCAATCATATCTGTTAAACCTCCACTCCTTTCATGGGAGTCATGAAGAAAGCATATCTGTCAATTTCTTTACCCCACCCACCCATTTCCCACACACTCAGGCACAGGTCTAAAATACTGCTTTTACAGGAACATTTTATTTTCATTTTCTCCCCTGATAATGGACTCTAAACCTGTCACAGAAAATAGATTTTTACCACACCGAGTAATGGTTTAAAAAAGATTTTGTGGCCAAAATTTGACCCACACATTTGATCTATAGAGGGTTATAATATTCATCTATGTTAGGAGGCAACAGTGCCATTGAAATACTTTATAAATGATAGTTATATCACATTTGTTATGGCGTATCAGATTGATCTTGCTCAGTAGATGGCTTACACTTCCCCTATGGATAAGTTTCCAGTGTTGACAATGAGGTCATAAGGATGAACAATTAAAGAGACATCGTAGTAAAATGCCACATGCCTCTGCAATGCCTCACCAAGAGACAGAGTCCTACGTACGTACACAGTTTGGCCTTCTTGCACAGCTCAGTGGGGCTAAAGCTCGGCAGCACGCCTGCAACTCACATGGCTGTATAAGGGCACAGGGATTGCACTCCACCACTTCAGCAGAGCGAGAATGAGGGAGGAGGGAGGCAGTGAGAGGGAGAAAGCAAGAGAGGGTGAGCTCCCATCTGGTAGTTCTTAAAACTCCTGGAATGCTTTTGCTTTAGTTACACAAACCAAACAAGCTTTCTCACCAAGCCAAGACGTTCTCTCTCCCCTTATGCTCGTGCTCTCTCCAGCGCCCTCAGCAACCTCTTTAATCAGTCTGCAACACCTTTCCAATCCGTCATTTTTAAAAATTAAGAGAGATTTATTTCAACGGATATGAGAAAATGTACATTTTTACAACAGTTCTGCACAAAAACAAAGTGAGAGTAATAAAATAAGGCTCTCAAATAGCATCTCTCTCCTTAATTTATGTGGAATCCTTGACAAAACCAAATCCAGCTGAGGACCCAGATGTGCTTGCTTCTAGACTAGCTCCATCTATTCTAGTCCTGACACATTCTGGCCATCTCACCCAGCAGATCAGAACCATCCCAAGCCCATCTTAAAACATCATTGCTGATGCTGAGTGATGGTTCCCTGGCCTCCAAGCCCAGGGGGGAGGCGGGGGGGAGGCTGCTCTGTTTTAGTCATTATATTCTGTGTGGTGTCTTGCTGTCTGATTGGGATCTTGCACACAGATCTTCCATTTACAGAGTTAGGATGTGGTTGTTTATTTAATTTACAGTATCTGAGTATCTTCAGGGGTGATGTTCTGCTTTTATGAAACCTGTGCTGTCCTACTACTCACACACAGCAACTGAATTCTGGTTTCATGTGTGTGAGAGGAATAGTCGAGAGGGACATAGAGATTGTGTCTGCCCTGTCTCAGTTGGGGATTGGATACAGTTAAAGGAAGATTTGTTGGGGCCCTGAGAAAAGGGATTTGCAATTTTCCACCCCTCTTCTTGTGTACAGCTGTCTACAATTCTTACCCATCCCCTCCATCCCTTTTCTTTCTCTTACTCCTTTTCCCTTTTTGCCTCTCACCTTTTTGTCAGTCACTGTATTCACTTACAGTACAGGTTCTACACATTGTTTGTGTCCTATGTGAGGGGTTGTGTGGTTTATTCTAAGCCAGTAGTTTAAAACAAACAAACAAATAAAACAACAAATTACTGTGCTATCTTTGTGTCATCAAAACCTGTCCATCTTGGTGTCCAGATTGTCTTGGCTTTGTTGCAAGTCAAGCTTATGTTTATGTGACATGAAATGAACTTTCTTTCTCTCTCTCCCTTCAGATATCCGCCACCCAGAGGAGCTATCTCTACTGCGTAAGCCCCGTGATCCCAAGAAGAAGAAGAAAAAGTTGGAGGAAGCAGAGGAGGATGATCTGGAGCTGGAGGGTCCACTGTTAACCCCTGGATCAGGTCAGCTGATGGACAGTATCTCGAAGCACTTGTTACAGTGTTTTCCAGCTGAATTAGTCATGTTAAGTAAGGTGGAAGCATGTAATTTAGAGCTAATTTAGTAGATGTGATATAAAATTATGAAACAAGCGCATGTTTAACTGATGAGTTTATATGAAGTCAATGCATTCAGGTTTTTAGGTTCAGATATACTTTGAGGTAATTATGGTGCTTTGGGTTATGTTTTTGTATCTTATTTTGAAAAGTAATAATCTCATTCCCCTCAAACAGCAGGTTGAATAACAGGTTCCTCTGGCTGCTATGGAGCGTCTTCCATTCTTTTTTTGTATCTGATTGCACTTGTGGTTCAGAAACCACTAAGATAACTCCAGATTGCTGCACCCTGCTTTAATGACCAAATATGAATGTGTGAGTTTGAGGCCTGCTTGGGATCTACGGCCCTGGCTCCCAGTTCCTTGGCGGGGAGGACGAAGAATAGTTGAGATTCCACACATAGTTGGTCACGCTGCCATTTTAAACCCAAACCAGGCTACCCGACTGCAGCTATACAGGCCCTCCTCCCTCGTTCTGCCAGTGATGGGAGACTTACAACCATGTGAGCAGGGAGGAGCAGAACAAAACAGGCTATACCGCTGTCACAGAGTTAGCATTAAGTAAAACTGCTAACGCTATGAGACACGGTGAATGGGACTCTTTGTGTGGTTTGACTCTCTTCAGCTCTTGCCTTGAGTCTGTCTGTTTTCTCCTTAGACTCAGCTCAACATGCATATAAACTCTCATGTGAGTGGAAAGATGTCTGAACAATTATTGTGAACTTGCTGAACCATCACAATTTCGGGAGTCAAGAAAAACTAATCTGCTGGCATGCAGATTTGTTTTGCTGTATATGCCCATGTATAGAAGTATGAGTGATAGAAAATGCAAAAAAACAGTACTGTTTCAGTTATAACTCATTTTTATGAACCCAGCACATGATGGTCACACCCAATGTTGCATCATTGCATTTCAAGGGTGTGCTACGTTGATGCCTCTGGTATAGATACATGTTGTTCCCAGTTGGCAACAGCGGTCACACTAGGTGGTGCAGAAAAACAGAGTTTCAGCAGGAATATGCAGAATCTGTTTACTGTTACCACTCTCCCTGTGTGTGAGCACACACACACACACACATACACACTTCCTGTCGTCCTCCCTATCAGATCACATGCCACAGTCACAGAGTGTATTTCAAGGCCAAGTTGTAAGGCGTCACTTCGTCCCATGTGGGGAAGGGCTGGCCTCTCAGCTCGGGTCTCCTGATAGGAATCACAAGGCTTTGCAGAGAAGCAGCGATGCAATCCGAATCTCAGCCCTTGTCTGTGCAGCCAAATGCTCCTGTTTAGTCCACACCAACAATACATTGACTGAATATATTTTGGGCTTAGAACATTGTTAATGTGTTTGAAACTGACAATGCTGGTAACAAATAAATAGCAGCTCAGATACATACAGTTGTATTCAGTATGTATGCTGTTCACTGAGAAAACACTGACCTCATGAGCATATGACATGGCTGGATGGTGAACACTAAGGTCATATGCTGTACATGACCAATTATTTCCACTTAAAGATGGGCAATCCTTTTCCAAAACCTCAATCTCCATGTTTAAATGTACTATTTAGAAAACTCCATGTCCCCTGTCTGTCTGCATACTCGTGTCAAGTGTCCCACAGAATTGGTCATTTTGGTAGGAAACCTATGTTACTAATCCTCAGCTGTTGTCGTGACTCAGACTGAGAGGGCTATGATGTTGCCCAGGATGCCAGTCCCATAGGTCCCTCCTGGCCCACCGCATCTTGACATGCCCGTTGTATCTAATTATCTTTCCTGTTAGTGTGGAGAATGACATACCTCAGACAGCCCATACTTTGTGAGGCAGTTTATACATGCAGGGCTGGGTCACGCTGACCAACGCCTTGCCTGGGTTTTCAATCAGTCGGGCTGTGTTGGACAGCTATGAATGGGTGGATGGAAACGGCAGAACCTCACTAGTCATGCCAGGGTGATCTCCCTCTGTAAAAAGGGTAAACTGAGTCATTCACTCTGAGGCTAGCAGTTGGCAGTGCCCATGGAAACGCCACGGATCTCCTCGTTCTTGTATTTCTCTATTTTTGTCTTTTCTCCTCCATTTCCTCCTGTCCTTGTAGGGTTTTCAGTATCTTAAATCTGTCCACTTGACGTTCCGCTTCTTCCCTCTACTCCTTTCCTGTCTTTCTTTCTCTTACTCTCTCTCTTTTCATCCTAGCCTCTGAGATAATATACATCGGACCTGTCAAAGGTAAGCTTTCCTCTTCCTCTGTCCTTTACTCTTCAGCACTGCTTCCTCACCCTTGCCTCCCCCTTTCCTCCCTACCCTCCACTACCCCCACAGCTGGAGTGTTTAGGTCACATGACATCTGTAACCTTTGGGACTAGCAGCCGAGACACCTGACTGCTCCTCTAGAGGAAGTCAGCTGATTTGAATGGTCACATGACATAAAGGCTTTGCCTCATTAGAAATTAGCTCAAAGCTCACTTTTTCTTACAGCTCCTTCAGGCCTGCTCACTGTGCCTGCTGACTTGTTTCGCAGGGTAGCTGATCACTGTTTGGCCCTTGAAAGCGGTGGCTAGTCAGATGGTCACAAATAAATCATTATGTTGTATGTTTTTGTGTTTTTGCTTTACATTTAATAAAAGCGATAATGTTTATTGGTCCCTAATATATACATACATACTACAGCCAATAGCCCACACAGAACCTTTGTGTAGAAATCTAATTCACCAGAGACACTTTCATTAATTGTCAACCCTCTCATGGTTTACTTCTAGTCTTAACAGCCCATGGTGGTCTAGCTCCTTCCATCTAAGCCTTCTACAAATCCCCAGTGCGGGAGCATTACGGAGTCAAGTCATGTTAACATTCTTTGTGCCTTTTCGCCTGTATTGGAGAGTCAGTAAACAGGATGGAGGAGGTCTAGCTGTGTATTTAATGGGCTGCCAGCTTTCACCTTATACGTGGTCTCTGGATATTTGGGATTCCTGAAGAGACCCTATGGGAAACGGGAGTACTCTCCCTGACCTGATGAACTCAGCATTCGTGAAAAACCTTGAAGGAATCACTGAATAAAAACCCTCCCCCACAAAGGGATGGGTGGCAATACTCCGCACCCTGTTCTCATGACCTCAGCTCGCAAACACAAACACACACGTGCACACTCACAAAACACAAACCAGGCCCACTTCCTGATTTCAGAAGGGATTTAGCGGTTTAGTCAGTGTTGCTTCTTGACCTAGGCCCTGCAGAGGGAGAGAGGGAATGGAGGGGTGTGGGGCCAAAAATACTCCACAAGGCCAGCCAACAGGAAATGCAAACAGCTTCACTTTGGTGGCTTGCTTGTGTTTGTAGCCAAAATTGGGGGGAAAAATGGAAAAAACTAAAGCATAAATTTACAGATAAATCAACATTTAAAATATTTATTGAAGACTTGACTTTACAGTTGTGTTTTGAAACTCCCCCCCCCCCAACATTACATGTTTTTGTAATCCATTCATCCTCCCACATCTTTGCGCTCCCCCTCTCCTCACTGTGGCAAGTTGTGCAATAGTTTGCTGTGTGCAGTGCATTCCTGCAGGTTTTTTGACTGTGAATAAGTAGGTGACCCCTGATCATGTAGTGCATCATCTGCATGCTGATTCACATCAATCCCGCCATCAGCAGGAGGACGTTGTTGAAGCCACTCATCTGCAAAGTGTGGGCTGGTAGTCACATGGTGTTGTTGACCGCTAGCTGGCCTGGCTAGGCTGCAAGTGTGTGTGCCTTTTGAAAATTGTTCACTTCCTTTTTTCCCCTGATGCTGTTTTCAGTGATATTTGTGAATGTGCACTTAATTGGATTGTGTAAAGCAAAATATATTCAAAAATAAAATTGTTTATTTGCTAAATACGTTGTGTGTATCCTTTCTGTTTAGACTTTTTGCACCACAAGAGCTAACTGATGGCTGTGTGTTTTCAGGGAGCATCTACTCCAGTCCAGGATTGTACAGTAAGACTATGACCCCCACCTACGACTCCAGGGACGGCAGCCCACTCTCGCCCACCTCCGCCTGGTTCGGGGACAGCCCCTTGTCCGAGGGCAATCCCAGCATCCTTGCCGTCAGCCAGCCAATCTCCTCACCAGACATCCTGGTGAAACTCTACAAGCCCCAGTCCCTGCTGGACAAAGCCAAAATCAACCAGGGGTGAGATGAACTTTGCTTAGTGGTTTGGTGGTTTGGTTAAACTGCTTGTAGTCAGAAATACTGTGGTGGATGGTAGAATATTTTAGAGCTGTGCTATTGATCAAAATAGAGGCTGCATTTCATCCAGAGAGAGATTGTTTTTAAGGACATTATATTCTAACCAGCCACATTCACTGTGTGCACAGGTGGCTGGACTCATCCAGGTCTCTGATGGAGCAGGATGTAAAGGAGAATGAGGTGCTGCTGCTGAGGTTTAAATACCACAGTTTCTTTGATCTCAACCCTAAGGTATGTCCTATAGACAAAACAGAACAGCTTAACCATACGTTGATGTTGTACCAGATGGGTCTTTATCATACTGTTTGAAGGATGGCATACGTGGTATCATTCTGACCACCTAAGCGAAGAATTTGAAATTCAACTTACTGTATGTTTTTGGGACAGCGCAATCAGGGTGTAATACAACACGTTCAACCTTTAACAGTTGCTTCACCAGATCTACTGATGTGCTGTGTGTATCAGACTGTGAGACAGCTTTTGTTTATTTACTGTTTCTTTGTCCACAGTATGATGCCATCCGAGTGAACCAGCTCTATGAACAGGCCAAGTGGGCCATCCTGTTGGAGGAAATTGAGTGCACGGAGGAGGAAATGATGATGTTTGCTGCCCTGCAGGTAAGAAGACTCTGTGTGTTTGTGTCCGTGCCTGATCTTAATTTTCCAGTTTCACCCTTGTTTTATCAGGGTCTGAAATTTGAAGACCTGCATTCTTCTTTTCATTGGGCAATGGGCACATTTCCCTCTTAACCACAAGCTAATAAATTGGATGGGCCTCCAGCCCAGAGCTGAGCCATATGGCAGCCAGTTCTGCTGCGGCATGCATACAAAAACTTGGCTATTGTACATTGTTGCAGAATGAGTTAATGGGGACATTATCACACCAATTCCCGCTGGGCTTCTAAATGTGCTTCAATATCAATCAATTCACTTTATTTCTGACTCATACTCAGTGTAAAAAAGGGAGTCATCATGCTTTTCAATAAAAAAAATCCCTTTTGAATAATTAATCACAATTAACTTTAAAGACATAAATGGATTACTTTGGTAAACAGAGTGAAGTGTCAGTTTGATTGCCTGGGAACAAAGCCTAGTAAGTCTTCATGACAACCAAGTAAAAAAATGATGTTGAAATATTATATTCTGATTTTCATAAATGTTCTTGTTGATATATATAGTAAACTGTAAAAAAATCCCTGCACTTTATTCTTCCAACTTTAAATTTCCTCAGTGATACCAAGGGATTTCAAGCATGTTAGCCTCATGTGACCGAGTAATTTCTTCAAACCATGGGGCTCCTGGCTACAGCCACTCATACAGAGCTGTTCTGGCCTGGAAACACAGTTTATATTTTGAGTTAAGTTTAAAGGAAGATCAGAACATAGAGACATGACGAGTCGATTTAAAGGGGAATAGTGGAAGTGATATACAGATGTGAGCCCCATTTTGCCCCCTTCAGTCTGGGGGTGGTGTCCCTGCTATTTCTGACCCTCATAAACTGTGGGTGCCAAGACCTGAGGACGCCACCCTGTCCTCACCCCCAGGGTAATTATAGAGCATCTTGGGCCACAGGACCCAGTGCCTCAACCCAGACCACCCACCCCAGCAAGACACCGCCTCATAGACCTGGTAGCATTCCTCTAAAAGCCCCCTTACACTCTGAGGTGTTAGGTGTGTTTCATCAGCCCGGTTATAATTACACATAACTGGTTTCTTGTTGCTCTTCCTGAGAGAGATGCTAATCCGAGTTGGGTGTTTAGACTGGCAGCTACTCTGTCGCTACCTGTCTGTTAGCACTTTGGTAGCTACTACTATGTTTCAGCTGGGTAGTATGAGCTCAGAATTTTTGGCTAAGGTTTCACTGTTGAGAGTGGATACGCAGCGTCTAAATAAAGAGCAATGATTGTCCACTTCCAGTATGCTGCTGGCTTGTGCTAGTATGCTATCACCTGGAAGTTTCTCTTTGGCAGTACACAGAAATGAGGTAATCAGGACGCAGGAACAGTAATTGACCTCATAGCCATGCTGCCCACGGGAAAGACTTGGGGTACAGATTGTACTTTGTACGTCAGCAGGTAAAACATATGCGCTCAGCCACTGACACAAACAGGCAAACAGGAAACAAGCCCATCAGTGCTGGAAGTTTTAAAAGACTGTCAGAGTGGAGGAGGCAGAGGAATGGAGTGTCATCGAGAGCCCTTTGTCCCACATTCTGTAACCTTAGCTGGCTGGAGCCTCACGTATCTTTCTCTCAAACTCTGCCTCTGTATCTCTCACTCTCTCGACAGCTGTTCATTCATATATTGGTAGGGGGTTGGTGATGGGTTGACATTATAAATACCATTTGTCAACAAGTTGTATTTAGTGTCTGTGACTCACTGAGAGAGGAAACCATGGTCAGGTTTTCAGTAATGGTCCCATCTTGATGAATTGGTGTCTTCATTGTTACACTCAGTCTCTTATCACATCCTGTTGGCTCAGTTGTTTTGTTTTTACTGGGAACATATGTGCCATTCCCAGTAAAAACAATTTTATAGGCTGTTACAGTTAAAAAATGTGCTGAGAACGAATTGTCTAAACCGTACCACTTATTTCTCTCAGTGAATCATCATCACCAATCAACTCCATTCTCCCCTCATCCTGAAACTAGTCTCCTCATCTTCAAAGACATTGTTCCATCACCGGTAAACTCAGTGGTGCATACTGGCACCATTCGCTAACATAAATGCCAATAAGTCTTAAAGTATTTATATGGCAATTATCACAGACCAGTTCCCTTTTTATAATACTAAGTTGTAGGGTTTATGCCCCAGTAGCTCACATAGCAGGAAATCAGAAAACCTGTTGACGAAGGTGTTGGAGTAGCTAACAGTTTGCTAGTAAAGTCTATCTCCAACTCTGTCTTCCGTTCTTTGGGATAGAAACATTCTTTAACTGGAAGGACCCTTTTTTCCACAGCACCTCAGACTTTGCTCCAACTGATTTAACACAGAAAATGAAGTGCTTAAATGTTGTGCATGTGCTTCTTTTCTTTTTCCTCAGTACCACATCAACAAGCTGTCAATCATGGCTTCAGACAACCATATGAATAACAGTGAGAAGGAGGTGGATGAGGTGGATGCAGCCCTGTCAGATCTGGAGATTACCTTGGAGGGAGGGAAGACGTCCAACACACTGGTATGACAGCACCGCCACATCATCACATTCATTGTAGGGAATACCTTTTGGTTATGGATTACATGTACTGGGCTGGTCAAAGGGTCATTATGTGATGTTCTTTTTCCCAGTTGTGAGGGCTTGGTATGTTTGGTCCTTTGTTTCTCAATTGTATACTGATGAAGTCTCCTTTCATCGGTGGCTGACCCAGGGGAAGGGAAATAACAATGAAATTCACTGGAAGTGCAAAATTTCACAGTTATACATGTGAACTGCAAGAACTGGTGTGAGATTTTTGACACTTAAACCCCACAAAGGCTGCATTTTATATAGTGATGCTGACAATATATATATATATACACATTTTATATATATATATATATATATATAGGGCTGCTGTAACTATATATTTATAGTTACAGCAGCCCCGCCTTGAATAGTTAAGTTTATACAGCTTATCAGGGGAAACTGAGCTTTGAGATATGACATAACAAGTGTTGTCTTTAGAATACTGTACTGAGTAATGACATTGAAAATGTACAAAGTCGACGCTGAAGTCATTGTTTTAGTTATGTTTAACCACGTTACTGTATTCTTTTATATTAAAATCTTCTGGGCTTATACTAACAATGGGTTTTTCCCTTTCCTCATAGGGTGACATCACATCTATTCCTGAGCTAGCGGACTATGTCAAAGTCTTCAAGTGAGTCAACACATTTTCAGAATTATCAAAAACTGTGTGTGTGTGCGTGCAAAGATTGCCTTTGGAAACCAGGAAATAACATTTTCTGTCTAAATAAGAGAGTTGTTGCCTGTTTTGCATCAGTGTAATAGGCCTGGTTGATTGCCAAAAGACATCTGCAGGCTGAGCTTGCAGTTTGGTTTTTTGAAGTGATTACAGTTAGACCAAGCATATTTTGAACCATTCAACCATTTTTGGCTTTAAGCCTTTGCTGACAGGCAGGTGGCCCCCGGGGTGGGTTGTCTCATAAAATGTACAAACCATCAGGGGGGTATGATATCAAGAGGCATTTCCTCTTTAATGATTTTCCATTAATGTTCTTGTCCAATGCTGGCTCCTTTCCCATTCACCTCGCTGACTTTGCACTTGAGAAACCCCCACCCTCCCCATCTCTCTCTCCTTTGTACTCACTTATGATCTCCCCTCCCCCACTCTTCCTCTTGACCACTAATAAAGAAAATGGGTGATTTTTTTCCATCTGAAGTAAGTCTTCCTCTGTCTGTTATGTATTTCTAGACCCAAGAAACTGACGCTGAAGGGCTATAAGCAGTACTGGTGCACATTCAAGGATATCACAATTTCCTGTTACAAGAGTAAAGAGGAGGCTCATGGGACACCTGCTCACCAAATGAATCTTAGAGGTACAGATGCACGCACATTTACATAGAAACACACAAAAGTCATTTCATGCCCATGCAGGAATGTAATGCTTTATTTTTCTGTTGCAAGTATGTTATCTTTGGTGGTGTGTCTAAAGAACGGGTGTGACCTTTGACCCCTCTTTCCGCTCTGCGCTGTGGTAGGTTGTGAGGTAACTCCAGATGTTAACATCTCGGGTCAGAAATTCAACATCAAGTTGCTAATCCCCGTGGCTGATGGCATGAATGAGATCTGGCTTCGGTGTGACACGGTAAGACTGCAGTTATTGCACCATTTACTGCAGTTTCTTCTTCTGCGACAGGTTGTTGATTTATCAGCGTTTGACTCTCTTCTCCAGGAGAAACAGTACGCCCACTGGATGGCCGCATGTCGCTTGGCCTCCAAAGGGAAGACCATGGCCGACAGCTCTTACAACCTGGAGGTCCAGAACATTCTGTCCTTCCTCAAGATGCAGCACATGAACCCTGACCCTCAGTTCATTGAGCCGATCACCACTGATATCAACCCAGAGTGCCTGGTGTCCCCACGCTATCTGAAGAAGTACAAGAACAAGCAGGTAAGCCGTGTTTATGTACGGAGCTTTAACACACAACCTCTGAATGAACTGTGAGGTCAATTTACAGCAAAGTGGAAGGTAACGTGTGGGGTTGGAAAGAGACAAATAGAAGAGGGTAACTATCTGGCCTAATGTGTGTTTTGTGGGAGGTTGTTTACTTGTTTGATGAGTCGGTTGTGGAGTTAGATGGAGCAGCATTTGATGCTTCCCAGATGGGAGCCTCCTGGCATCAGGGTTGTCGTGCCTTGGAATGTAGCCTCCCTCTACTCCCCCTCCTTTACTTTTCCTCCCTCCTCTCCTCCCTCTGTTCCCTCTCCCCCCACCCCTCTCTGTCCGAGGGGAAACCAGGACAGCAGACGTCCAAACTACTCAACATGCTTACAGTAGAGCTGCTCATGTCAGACTGTAACAGATGCTTTACTTCAGCTCTCAGTCTTTGTGCTTGAAGTCAAAGGGGCTGGAAGGGTGGAGATCTCAATCCCTGAAACTGTAGGTGCTCATCCTATATGGAGGTGAGGTGGTAACAAATGCGCAAGATCTGAATTTATTTGTCTACACACAATAGTATGGGAGTGGCCGCAACTGAGCGACAGTGGCAAACATCTTGATAACCAGGTGTAACATTCAAACACTAAGAATGAATTAACTTTCTTGTAAGCGTTAGGAAAACTCCCCAGTGTGCCCAGCGGATTTGCATGTAAGCAATAGGCTGGTGTGTGTTTACTGGAACAGCTGAGTACACGACAGCCGCGGCTGCTGTGTTAGCTGGAGATGGGTGAGGGAGGGGAGGGGTTGCCTCATCATAGCTTACTCACTCAGTCTGGTTTTGTTTATGTTGTAGTAGAAAAGTAGAATGTTGCTAGGGGGTTGGAGAGATGTTGGGAAGCGATGACTTGGAAATGGTCTGAGACATAACATGAAATATAATGCATGTCTAGAAAGAGGGGCAGAATAAGAGGAAAATGGATGTCAAACAGAAACATTTTTAATAAGGGATCGTGCACTACAACAATCCAGAGGGATGTGTTTCATATTCAGCTGTTAAAAATGAATTAAATGCTATTAGAACAGAAAGACTCATGTTCTGTCAGTGAGGTGTGAGCATTGCTTGTTGAAGCTGTACGCTGCAGGCACTGATTCAGTAGTATCTCATTGATACTTGGAGCTGCACTTTGACAGATACAGGAAATGTTCATATTATGCAGCATCAAATAAAGTTTCAGTTCTCTCTCTCTTTATATCTCACTTTCTCCCTTTTTGGATTAGTCAGGAAATCCCTTAAATATAGCTGCAGTTGATAACATGAAATTGATTCACCATCTCGAATACAAAGGCCTGTCCACCAAACTCCAAGAGTCACCAATTAATGTTCATGTAAGGTTGCAAAGATGATGTAGGTTGACCCATTAAGACTAGTGAACCCAGTGGATTTAACTTGTGTCAGTGTGTTCATCTGAAAGAAAGAGAAGCCGTGGTTGACTTCTTGGTTATCTTTTGTTTGACAAGCCTTTATGTTTTTTTTACTAAAATAGAGCGTTCCTTTCATTTGTTTTGCTGAAAAGCTGAAACAATACATAGAATTCCTGAACATCTACTCTAAAGGAGACAGGAGCTTTTAGGAGCTCATCATTTTAATCAAGATGAAGCAATAATAATTTTGGTAGCATTTAAGAACTACAGTTCCCATGGACCATATGCATGCTATCAAGACCTCACAGGAGCTGTTGTTGAGTACTAACAAAATAATAGTTGTCTTATCTTGGTAACAATGATTAGCTGCTCAAATGTCACACTCCACTGTCCACTGACCCATTTTCCTTTAGAATATGAACAGAAAACTCCAGTATCATGTTTCAGTGTTTTTGTAGAGAGACGAATGAAAAAAAAACCCCTCCATAATACATTGGCTGGACCAGAGGCTAGCTTGAACAGGCGGCAAGACTTGGACTTTTTAGGAGTACAACCCCAGCAGGGTGTGTGTGTGTGTCTGTCTGGGGCTGTGGTTCTCTCTGGCCCAGGTCCGATCTCACTCTCAAACCCAGTCTGATAGTGGGTGTCCCCAGGCACGACACGAAAGGGTAGTGGAATACTGTATGTACAGTATGTGTATGCGCCCTGTGCATTCACACACGCGTGTACTCATATAGTGGGTGTGGGGCAACAGGAAATGAGCCGTGCCTGGGAATGCTGCGCGGGAAAACTGTCTGGGGAAAAGCCTGTTTGCTCTCAGTCAGCTGCGACCCCTCCCCACCTCCCTTAAACTGGACTTCCTGTGGCAAGATTTGTCCGAGGAGACTTCCGTGCTGCAGCTCCCTGTGGATACACACACAGAGGTATTTTTAGATTATTTGGACTTGAGTGGTCTCCAGCCAAATCTATACATTTATATAAGAGAAAACAAACGATAAAGGCACAACAGAAAACTCCTGGAGCTTGGAGACATGACACTCCTACATTTTGGCGCTTCCACAGTGTGCTGCTTGGTACATATCACCATCTTGTGGACGAAAGAGGAATTGCAGTGTGATTCCTATAATCGGCCATTGTGAAAGTCCGTGTAGAATAAACAGACATTATCTAGACCTGAAATGTATGGTTCCGGTGCCCACTTCCTTAATGTGAAACCACACAAACGTCGTATAACCTTCCCTCTTCTCTCCCATAAATTACACACTGTCTGATTGCTGCTGTACACTCCCTCTTGTGGCCAAACACTGCATGCAGACTCCAAACCCACCTCTTCTAGCTTTGTTCCCTTTATTACAGTTATGGTCTCCCACTTATTATTTTGTCTCTTTTTTCCCCTCAACATTGATCTTACTTGCTTGTTCTCTTTATCCACTATTTCTCTCTCTCTCCTTGTTTGCATCTCCTTCATTCCTCTGTGTCCTCCTCCCATCCCCACCTCCCCTCTTCAGCCAGGCTATATCAGGGACTTGGTAAGTCGAGTTGTGTGTCCACTGGGTGCCTTCAAAACCTTAGATATCTGCATGATTGTCTCAATTCTGAATACCTCCCTTAACTATAAGTAGCTGTATGACATAGTCCTCATAGTTGCTATAGTGACAGTAGAATAGATAGCATCCTTGATAGCTTCAGTGTATTTTCTGTACGCTCTCTTATGTTTTCAGGGGCCATAAGTACACAAAACACTCTGATTTCAATTCATATCTGTATAATATGAGAAGCGGAGACTAGGATCTCACTGAAGGCAAGTGATCCATCACACTGAAGCTAATTTATTTTTTCAGTTACTTCATCATAATTCAATCAAACAGGGACTGCTGATCTGCTGTTGTGTCGATTCTTTTAAGTACTTATGTTTAATGTTTTCACACGAGTGTTGCTTCTTAGCAACAAAATGATCAGCTGCACTGATTAATGTCTCACACCCTATTTGCTCTGTTCCTTTCGTCTCACTTTTTACTATTATTACTATACTAATCAGTAGCTGACTGCAAAATGTTGCCCACTGAGATGGATTACTCATTTCAGGAAATTCAAGTCTCTTTTAGGTGATTTTCATCCTGCACTCACATGAACTGAAATCAGTGCTGAAACACGCATAATTATTTAACATGCACTTAACATTTAACATGCAAGTAGTCAGCAGTAAGTATACATATATATAGAGAGAATCCTCATTTGAGACAGTTAAGTCACTCTGGATGTCTCTATTACACTGCTCATCCAGCTGAATTGGTTGGTTGTTGGGCTTAAGGACAGTAGGGGAATACACACATGCATGCACACTCACACAGACTGAACACTTCCCTTGACTTTTTAACCTTAGTCTGGCTCCCCTGGGTGCTCATAGGTTTATTTGTTGTCTTGTCTATTTTCTAGCTGTGTGAAGTAGACATTTACTGTGACAGCTCTCTGGGTATTGGCTGACACTGTGTGTGCTGATGGCTTTATGGAGTTAGCCACAGCTTGTTTATACATCCGGGGTGTGTGTGTGTGTGTGTGTGTGTGTGTGTGTCCGGGTGCATTGGGTGGTTGAAATGTGGTGATGGGATACATTTGTTTACTTTGGGGAATGTGTTAGTGACTCAAATGGGCAGAGCATACTGAAATGTTATGCGTGTAATCTTTGTGGTTTGTCAGATTTCAGCCCGGATCCTGGAAGCCCACCAGAATGTGGCCCAGATGAGTCTCATCGAGGCCAAGATGCGCTTCATCCAGGCGTGGCAGTCCCTGCCCGAGTTTGGAATCACTCATTTCCTCGCCAAGTAAATTTTGTCACAGCTGACTTAAGTTCAATAAATTGCTGCTGTATCTTTATACTTTTATCTCTGTATCACCCACACTCTCAGTTTAATGTGCTGACAGGGACTCATTTTGTCTTTTGATCGACACACTTTCATTTCACAGTGGATTCTCCTCCTCTTCTTCTCTGCAGGTTCCAGGGCGTAAAGCGGGAGGAGCTGATTGGCATCACTTATAACCGTTTGATCCGGATGGATGCCAGCACTGGAGATGCCATTAAGACTTGGCGCTTTAGCAACATGAAACAGTGGAACGTCAACTGGGAGATCAAGATGGTAGGGAACATTTAGAAAATACTAGATTAATTCTTTACATCCTATATTATTGGAATTTTTTTTTCTAGAGCTGAAACACAAGTCAAATAAACTCTACTGATTTACAGGCCTTGGATGATACTACTGCATAAAGCACGTAAAAAAAATGGTATACATTTTTTGTGGATTTTGAAGCTGCACAAAATCTGCTAAATTGCTTCAAGTGATGTGAGTTGAATGACAAGGGAGAAGAGCAAGTGGAATAAAAGAGACTGTCCCTTGTTCTGGGACACTGATTTAAAAAAAAATCCTTTTTTGTGGGTTCACCAATGTTATCGGTGTGTAATGCTAATAGTGAAGTACTCAAAAACTAACTGGTTCCAATTTCTCAGATGTAAAAATTTCCTGGTTCTGGATTGAATATCTTTGCATGTTGGACTCCTGATCAAACGAAAGAAGATATTTGAGTTATTTAGATGTTTGTTGTATCTTGAGAATCATGAAGGGCATTTTTCACGATTTCCTTACATTTCACAGACCAAATGATCATTTGATCTATAAAACAGTTAGCTGAAGGCTGCACAGTTTGTTGTTTAAATCTGCAGTACTAACAAGCCTTCCACAACTCTTGAAGAGTTATTAGATGTAATTTCATTAACAAAAGTATTGCTTGATGGAGGAAAAATCCATTTAGAACTACAGCCAATGGAGTTGTTTGTAATGTACATAAAATGTCTGTGACCAGTTTGTTGTTTGGATAACTGGCCATATAGAGGGGTTATAACAGATGTGACTTTTTATAGACTCTATCTCGTCCTGCACCTGTTCTCTATCAAAAGTAATCCAGGGAAACATTAGACATCAGTACCAAACTAAACTGCAGCGCTACGCATCATATCATCTGCAGCACGAAAAACACAATTACATTTCACCAGTTGTTGTCCAAGCATGACTGATGCGATGTGCTGCGCTCTGTGCTGCTCAGGTGACAGTGGAATTCGCAGACGAACCCAGCCTGTCTTTCATCTGCGCTGAGGTGGACTGCAAGGTGGTCCACGAGTTCATCGGCGGCTACATCTTCCTGTCCACGCGCGCCAAGGACCAGAACGAGTCTCTAGACGAGGAGATGTTCTATAAGCTGACCAGCGGCTGGGTCTGAGCTGCCCCCCCCTCCACCCCCTCCCCCCAAAACAACCAGGGGTCAACAATTGTAGGTCGGGGGCGGGGCCAGGAGGGGAGCAGCAGGGGGGTGGGAGGGGGTCCAACCGCATTGTGTATGGGTTTATTTTACTCTACTATTTCTCAGTCTTTTTAATTGTTTGGAGCTGAGCTGAAGAGTCCAGAACAGCACGACTGTTGCCATGCTGATACCGTTTTTTATTATTGTTATAGTTGTTTTGCATTAACGCCGACAAAGGTCATTTGTTACAACACTAATTTGTGGTGAATGCAGTCCAGATAAACTCTGAACTTTAACTCCTGTGGTTGAGCAAGAAGCCTTACACAAAACCTGAACCGGGACGTCTGTCTGTTTCCTTACGACCACCTGCCTCCTCTCCTCCTGGACCGATGGCCATCAACTTAACGTCCATGACAACCCTTTAAAACCAATCAAACACCTGATTTAATCCCAAAGATCCTTCTTTTTTTTCTCTCTTCACTCTTTGTCTTGCTGTATTTTCTCTCTCTCTCTCTTCTAGAACTGGACTAAAGGAGCTGACATCAAACTGTCATTAAAACATATGTGATATAGTGCCACAGATACCCATAGTTATATCTAATTATTTATCCTAAGAGATGGACTTCATCAAATAGTCCAATCAGAAGGGGTATCTGTAAACAGCAGTGTACATCCTATCCACTATGAAGGGTTTAATCTCTTTGAAGTCACATGTAAGCACTTCTACAGTATACAGTCCTGTTTATGAATAAGCTGTTTTTTTTATTTTTTATTTCCTTTTGCTTTTGACGTCTGTTGTCTTCGTTTCAGAGCTGGAGAGTCTCGTCTCTCCTTTGAATTGTCATTGTATTAGCTGACAGGTGTGACATTGAGAGCCTGAGTTTTGTTTTGTATTTAATAGACTGCTGATAGTGGAGCATGTCTGAAAACACACTACAGTTCAGTGCACCAGGGTGAGTGTCCTGTTTGTTTGAAAATCTGGTTTCCAGCTGACCTAAATGTCCTCGCTGCAAAAAATGCTCATGTTAAAAAGTCATTTAGTGTAGTGTTTGGTCCATTGAGTGTATCTTGAAAACATTTTTTTTTAAATGTTGGCTAGTGAAGATGTCGAACTGAGGTAGATTACTAATGTCGCAAGGTATCACAAGCGCATGTGTGTTTAAAAGATCTCAACCCGTTGGCAGTTTTTATGGTTGTTTTTAGAGACTCAACAAGAGGCCAAATGATTTTTAAACATGTCCATTAGCTTCTCCAAACTGTAAGCAGCCTCCTGTTTAGGCAGGGTTTTTTCATCTTCTGACCTGGAAGTGCGCATTTAGAGATGATGTGCCAAAGTGCATAAACATTTTGCCAAACGTGTCTTGTTTTTGGCTGCTGTTTTGACCCACAGTTACAAGTAACGAAATCACAACAGCATGCTTGGAATCGCATCCAGATTGGAAACCCCTTGACATCTCATTGCTTTAGTGCACGTACACTACACAACACAGGGGATCATTACTCCCTCGTACCACCTTTTTACTTTCTTGCCATTCTGTTTCTCACACCATATAGTATTAATATTGTTATTATTATCATTTTTATCATTACACACCAGCAAAAGGTCACTGAGTTTGAAGAATGAATATGCAAACTTTTTTTTCTTCTGTCCTCAGTATGAAGGATCAGTAAATAAATATTATTTTTTTGTAACTAATGTAAAAACACAAACGTTTTATAGAATTGTACAGTTTTTTTCTGCTTTTTTGGGGGGGATTTGGAAGTTTTTCCTTTCAGAAAAAAAAGGGGGGGAAACCATCTGTCAACGTGTAGTATTCAGAATTGTGCCTGCCTATGTTGTGGTCTTACTGAGTTTTCAGATGAAGATATATATGAATATATATGAAGATAACACTAGTCTCAAACTCCAGGTTTGATTAAGATGTTTGTCGAGTACATATTATAATTTTTTTTCTAAAATACAGATACGTATGCCTTTTCATTGTGTTCTTTTTTCCTTGCATTACTGCTTAATTTTATTGATTTTCCTCTTCCTCTTGCTCCTCACTTGGGGCTGACCGTCTGTGGCCCTGAGTTGCATTTTTAGCTCATTCTTTAAACAGTGATACTCTTATGTGCATTTGTGCTGCAAATTTAATTTGCTCAGCAAGCGCCTTTTTAAAATACTTCACTTAATTGTCTGGTTTTGTCACAACTGAAGTGTGCCATTTAATAATGTCCATATGAAGGAGACCCACATTGTTTAGACCCTGGAGTTTGAGACAAATCAGCAAAAATGAACAGAGGTAAGAGAAAATCAAGCCTAGTCTGTTTTGTTTTTTTTCTCTCTGATGTTGTTTTTGTTTGCCTCCAGTGTCGGGAGCAGCAGTGCATGTCCTGCTGCTCTGTTTTCTGACTGTAAAAAATGCATTTATTTTAAAAAATAAAGTAATTTTTATTTAAATTGAGTGTAATCAGTCCTTTTGTCATCAATTGTCTTTTAACCATAGGATGTATGGGTCTTGAAATCTTGAGGTTTTAAATGGTTTGTGGTAAGCACTTAAAAACTTTAGATGCTGTGGCAGCCCAGCTACGTAAGGGAGTCCCACTGGGACACCTCTTGGGGTCCCTGTTAAATAGTCAGTGTCTTTCTTTGCTTTAACTTGGGCTGGGATTTTCGTCCACTCTTTACACCTACCCGCCATGATAAGAAATGTTTTGTCAAACTGCCTTTTCCAAGGCGGAAATTTGACAAAAGAATGAAAGAATGAACTTTAAAGCTCACCTCACACCGTTGACTCACTGAATTTCATGACCATGCAACATTTCACTTAAGTCAGCATCAATGACCTTTTGTGCAAAATGCACTAAAAAAGATCAAGAAAATTAAAACCACAGTGGTTAAGTGGAGATAAATTATAATGAACTGTACAGTAATGCCAAGATTGCCTAGTTAATCTTCTTTAACATCGGGCTGAAAGGTTTGTCAAAAGGTCAGGTTTAAAATGTCAAATTATCTCAATTATTCTAACATGCGTTTCCACAGACATACAACTCTATAACTATACATACATCATGCGCACTGCTAATGTTTCTCCATCAGAGGGCAGCGTACAACAATCTGTACTCCCCCAGTGAGTCTCATCCTTGCTGCCTTCCAAACTTTGTCAAAGGTCTCTTTGCCCAAATCTGACATGTTTACCTGGCACCCCAGCAGAAACCAAGTGCCAGATTGAGGAGGAGATTAGATCAGAGAACGCCTGCAGACAGTCTGTCTATTTTCAGGCTTTTGCCCATTCCCCTACAGTGGACATGGTGCACAATTCGTCCTGTCACCTGCTGAGCAGCTGGGATACGGAGGTGTTGCTGCTCACAACCCCCGATGCCTGCTGCCGTGTCGTGTAGAATGGCAGCACATGCATCATGGGTTAAACTAAAGGTGACAGTTTAAACAGGTTGGACAATAGCTTGTGTGAGGTCAGATGAGCCTGGAGGGCAATTATTGTGAACTACAGAGCTCTAACATCTGCTCTTCTTCTTTGTGCATATATCATCCAATGGTTTGGTTTTTACAGTAGACTTTCGCAATCAGCCGTAAAGTATCGTATCATTAACAGCTGGCACTACATTTCATTTCAGCCCGTGAGCTTGTATCCTTGTGAGATCAGATGAGGTGTGCAGCATCGCAATGGGAGTTCTGGAGGAACATTCTGTTCTGGTTGAAGATGAGTCTCAATCCGACACTTAAACCGATGTGTTTGACGGCAGTAACTTCCAAGAAAGCTTTTGACTCACTTGTAGGTGGGATTTAGACGTGGAAGCATATTCTCTTGCCTTTCTCTGCAGCTTCTGATGTTCCCTATATAGAATGTTCTCCAGTGGGATCTGGCCTATTGTGTTTCAAAGCGTGCATGGGAAGTAAAGACGCATCAGCCATGGCTCCACCCAGTGACGTGGAATTCCTCAGACCCCCCTTGGGAGGACGGGGTGGATGACGGGCCTTGATGTGACAGAAGAAAATGTGGGGAAGAGGACCTGAGGATGACATTTATAGACTGCGCTGCTCACAAACAATTAAAATGCAGGAAGCAAAAACATAAAAGAAGTAGCACAATACAGAGGGGGTCGGGGGGCAAGGTAGCACCTGTCGCCATTTAACACAGCAGCTTCCTGGTTAAACAAAGTGCAGAGTTCAGTTTCAAGGAAGCATTGCCCCGCTCTCCTCATTCCTCAAGTTCACAGCCGGTGAAAGTCATTGTTAATACCATGGAGGTCTCTCTCTAGGAAAGTGTTTCTGACAACATTTACCCCTTTCACCTGCAGTGAATAGAGAGCTAGAGATAATGCCAGCCATGACAGCAGATGTGCTGATAAGCTGGTTTCAGGTAAGCCTTGAAATTTCCGTGAAGAAAACTTGCTCTTTTCTCTTCAGTTTTTTGACCTTGTCTGGATCAATTGTTTTTTATTCTCTTTCTCCTGCTGCTGTCACCAGCTGTCAAGAGGTAATTGTCAGAGTGCATTTCATGGAAGCTGGAGGTTAAAGTACCTGCTGCAGAGAAAGACAGAAATTGATGAGATCTTGCAGGGTTTTAGCCACGCTAGCGGTGTGGTCTGTCGGTCGGTCCACTACTTTGGTTCTGGCTGAACTGTCTCAACAACCGCTTGATAGATTGGCACCAAATGTTATACATACATTCATAGTCCCCAGATGATATGTCCTACTGACATTGGTGAAACTCTGACTTTTCCTCTAGTGCCACCTTGAGGTTTTGTGTGAAATGTCTTCACAGCTATTGGATTTGATACAGAAATTCCCCCTCAAGATGAATTCTAATGACTCTTGTGCACCCTTAACCTTTCAGTGCTTTTATTTTGTTCAATACTGTTGTTCATAACTAAATACTTCCAAAACTAAAGGCATTCCCATCAGCCTTAGCTGCACTTTGAGCAAATTTTAACATATCAACATGCTAAACTAAAATGGAGAATACCTTGCTTCAGATGTGCACCATGTTAGCATTGTCATTGTGAACGTTTGCATGCTCATGTTAGCATTTAGCTATCACAATGCTTGCATGGATAGCTGTCTTTAGTCTTGTAAAGCTGTGCTCTGCTGTTTCTTTTTAATTTGCCTTGGATATATGAAACTACATATATTTGTTTAATCAATGCATGCCATAATTTAACCTTTCAAAGCAAATGGTTTTCAGTGTGATTGAGAGCCTTGGATATTTTGGTTTGTAATCAAAAACAAATGGCATAAACTTTAATTACTAAATAGTCTGATGTGCTTCCAGCGTGCGTGCTGCATTAATTCCCTTATGTGATTTTTGGAAGCCAAACCATTTTGGAAGCCTACACTGCACAGAAAGATTGTTGTTTCATCTTTTCTGGAAAAATGTATGTAATTCTCAGGATACTCAGTATTGTGTTTATTCACCATAAACAGAAGTTTTAATTATGTAGGATTCATAATTTCCAGTCTATTAGTACACAGAGTCTTTGCGCTTGACCTCTTGTATTCACATATTAAAGCATAAAAATTCCACCTTAAAAAGAACTCACATATGCTATTCTCATTATCTTGGACGGTGTGGTCTTGATAGGTTTCCATGGAAAAGGCTTGGTCTGGGCTAAACACTGAGATGCGCCAAGACTCTTATCTTGATGTCATCAATTACACTTTGGAGCTGCTAAACTGAGTTTAAAGGCTCTAGGAAAACATATGTTCTGGTCAAAGCTCTTTGTGGTTCAAAGACAAGAGCAACAGTTCTATAAGCCCACAAAATCATGTTCAATTTTGCAATCAGTTCATTCAAGTGAACTTTGTCAGATGGGTGTTGGTGTATTCTAGCTGTTAAAAGGACAAGGTCTTTCAGATACTTTATTAGGATTCTATTTTAGGAATAAGATTTCATGGAAAGAACTTTACATGTTGTTCATGGCTGCAAAAGCAATTATCCCTCACCTGTTCTTATCTTGGTAAAACCCTGAAATAGTTTAATCCGTAAACAACATTTTATACCACTCTATCAGGTCTGTTGGATGAGTATTCAGAGGCCTTAGGTCATCCACCTTGTTAGTCTCGCCTAAAAGTCTCGGACATCACGCACGCTGTTGCAGAAAAATTATAAGCAGGTCATTAAAGTCTCAGAGCTGATCCGGAGGGTGTCCTCTCAGCTGATGAGGTCATGTCACATGGTGTTTAAAGAGATGAGTGAGGCCTGTTGTGGACCAAGATGCTTGCATCATCTGTTTCCGTGGCACACAAAGAATTGCACGGTCATGCACGAGTATAAGCAAACAGGCTTTTTGTCTGTGTTATAAATTACAGCTAAAGCTACAGATGTTGTGTATTCCAGCTCATGTGACATTTCAAGTTGAATCTTCTCTCGGGCTATTTGCTGTGGAAATCTTTTCTAAAGTAATCCACTTCTCCCCCCGGGGACCTTTTGGCTTTAAGCACTGTTGCACAAAATTGGGTAATTTGCATCACCTCGCTAACTGAAACATGTTTTGTTCGGCTAAATCTTGTTTTTCAGCTGAGTTAATGCAATTTAAAGGCCTGTCGCTGTTAGGGAATACATTTGGAACAAACAGACAAGTGTCAGGTTCCTTTTGTGTTTATTCTTTTGGCGGCGGTGGAAGAACCTGTCTTTGCCTGGGGCATGACGGCAGCACTAGTCTGCTTTGTCTGACAGGGAGGAAAAATACAATCCTGGGAGGTATTTTGTCAAAATCATAACACAGCAAGAGTTAATAGGAAACCTGCAATGAAAAAAAAAAAGATAATTCAAGGAACAATTTCAGAAAATAAGGTGCTCAAATGGGACACCAGAGGCAGTTTTCAATTTATTTGGCTCAGTGCAAGATATTGAGATAATTCAGTTCTTTATAAATCGATCCCCTTGGACCAGTAATATCAAAAAGTCCTCCAAGGCCACCACCTTTCAGAGCCTCATTGGCGCCTTCACCTTCAGCTGCTTTTTTTACTATGTTTGCCACATAATTGTTCCCAGATAACAAGACATTATAAGAAATAAGTCTGTCTTAATTCCGAAGTCTCACTGCCCCCTGTGTACGTCTCTGTATTCCCACTTTTATCTCCCTGTGGTGTTACGAGCGTGACGGTGTCTCCGAGTGACACCACCTGTCCTGTGACAGTGAAGACCAAATTGAACTTGGGAAATAAAATTGAATTGTTGGCTTTTTGTGTCACCCAGAAGGCTCTGTTCATCGACCGACTAAACTAGCTGCTTTCTGACTGTTATCTGTCAATGAAACGATGAGAGGGGTGGAGAGGGAGTGGGTTACTGGCAGGCAGGGACAGGAGACCGAAGACAGAGGGTGGGGGGGGCAAGACTCAGGAAGACTGAGACAAGCAAGGCTTCTATCCAGGGTTAACTGATGCATGTATACAGGTGGCCCAGGCCCCAACATTTGCAACTGTATCTGCCAATGAAGCTAAAAGGTGTATGAGGTGTATGAGATATTGAAGGGCTTTTTCAATGTAATGT